>JAYRBW010061137.1:0-10481 GCA_036023295.1 Invenusta paracnida | reverse complement strand
CAATCGTTTTCGTCAAATACAATTGACTTCATCAGGAGAAAGGTACAGAGAAAAATTGAAATCAAAAGTGGCGGTATTTACAAATAGGTAGAGTTTAAACAAATTAATTAAATCTTTAAAGAAGCCTTTTTAATTAGACATAACAAACCTAGCCTTAACACCCATCTTTTTAAATCGGGTGCATTTTTCTCTTTGAAAATATTTAATTAATTTGTTTAAACTCTATTTTTAAATACCGCCACTTTTTATTTCTATTTTTCTGTGTACCTTTCTCCTGATGAAGTCAATTGTATTTGACGAAAACGTTTGAATTAAATATATCTGGATGAAAAAACTTTTGACTTTTATTTTTATTTAGATCTATAAATAATTATTTCAGGAACAAGTCAATCTGTATTTAAACTACTAAAATAATATAATTACTTCTACATAACCAATAGCCCGTGGTTATGTTCAACATGCTTGAACTTTACAACTACAACAATTGTTATTATTAATTTAGGTAAATTTACAAGATAATATGTTTATAGCTACACGATATACCTTTTGGATAAAATATAACTTTGACTGAAAATACACATACTGTCATTTATTTCTATTCTAATGAATTGATACATAAACTTTTTAAACTGTAACTAAGTCATACTTTCAAATACTTATGAAAAAAGTAAAGCTTTTCAAAAATATATTTGCGGTGGTTAATTTATGGGACTACTAAAACAACTGATTAGTTCATTTTATAACTTATATTAGCGAATAAATATATATTATATTCCATTTAATAATGAGTATAATTTTAATTCGTAGGCACGTACCATAATTCATCGGTACTTATCCTTCATCATATCTTCATGTATAATTGGATCCATTTTGTTCAATATAATAGTATATTAAGTAATAACGTCATAATGTAACGCTGCGATATGCAGATTGATTTATAGTTCTCTGATGATATTTTAGATCTACTAAAAATTCTGAAGATATAAATCTATTTATATACATATAAATAGATTAATAATGTATTAATGTATAATGAATAATATCTAAATAAATAAGAATCTAATAAATATCTAAATATATATTTTTTGTAAATATCGTACAAAAATTAAAATGATTTGATTAAAATTGAGTGGAAGTAAATTAGAATTTAACATTTTGAGTTATTAGAAAAAAGCATTTTAAATTAAATTAAACTTTATATATTTCCAGATTAAACCTCCTCGTAAAGTAAATAAGCAAACAAAGTAATTAAAGCATAGAATTTAGATTTTTTTCTTCTCTTAACTCAAAATGTTAAATTCGAAGCTACTATACAGCATCGTCGGCTTTCGCTACTTAATTTTGTCAATCTGAGACATGCTGAGAGAGATCCTCATTTTCTGCATTGATTTATTTGACTTATTTTTGTTTTATATATCTATAAAACTCAGGTAGCTAAACTAAGGCGTATCTTTTTTCCCATTCAAACATAAATTCAAAGTATTAATACCTATACTTCAATATTACAAATTAATATTACGTTTCGGATTGAACTAATTAAAGAATTTTCTCAGTTTAAAGAAAATAGAAAGTTCTTCGTTGCTTTGAATTAATAAAAACCAATATTCTTTATCTACCAGGTGAACATTCAAGATTTTTATAATTATGTCTAAAATTGCTGCCTTTTGTCTAATTTTTATGAAAAACTGAAATATCGAAAAAAAAGAATGATAGCCTAATAATTATAGGTATTGTATTGAGTTTATCTTAAAAAATATAAAATTACAGCAATAGTATATTTAATAAAATGGTTTCAGTACTGCTTTAACTTTTACTGTATAACTATATCATAATTTGGAAATATAATTATAGTTTAATAATTAAAAGGATGTCACGTATTTTAAGGCGTCTTTACTTTATTAATTCATGTATATATCATTCTAATCTACGCGAAGACAAGAAGAGACAAATAACATTAGGTATAGTAAATGAAAATCATTTCCATTGGTTAATAATTTACCTGCTAATAAATATCATACATTATAATTCTTCAAAAGCAGAACATTTAAACACATCGGCTATATAGACACAGCCCAGTCAAAGAAGAAATGCAGGAAAAGGAGTTTAATATATCTTTTTCGTCTCAGAAAGGCTTCCCCTGTTCTTTCAACACGAAAAAAGATAGAAATATGTACTTGAGCTGGTTGTTGATTAATATCATCTGCTTTACAACCTGTGCAGTTCATACAAATCAGTTGATTACAAAATTCTTCTCAGAGCCAGTGATCACCAGCTACAATCCGCGTGGTGTTCGATTTCAGTTCCCCGACGTATTCATCTGTCACGAAATTCCTCTGGCGGAATCCTTCTACTTCGAAGCAAAGCTGAATCGGTCAGTGGAAATCCAGAAACTTCGCAGAGACATAGATAAGATCAACGCAATCCAAAATGAGATTCTACGGGACATGAAGATATCAAGTCAGGTGCTCAAGAATGGAGTATTTTTGTGGGAAACGATAAGGTGGAAACGAATTCTCAATCTCCTTGGTCATCGGAAGCATCAGACACTGATCCGAATGTTTGCCTACCAGGAGGAGCTTAACTTGACTTTTGTTAAGGATTTATTTCAACGCTTTCATAAGCGCTGTTTTATGGTCCGGGTTCCAGATAAAGGCAGTTCGCTTCACACAAACTTTAAAATGAGCATTTTTCTGGAGCCTATGCACACCGAGGAATTCAATAAGTTTATCAAGATGGTGGGCCTGTCATTGCAGGGAAATAGAGGAGTGCGGCTTTATATGGTTGCAAGGGGAACACTTCCAAGTCGAGAAAGTCACTTTGTTCGCATTCATTCAGGCTTCTTCTACGACATTCGCATTCGTATGGAACAGACATTGCTCTACAATTCAAGCTCACGACCATGTTATTCGGAACAGCTTGAGTTTGTGAACCCGATTAACACATCTCAACTGGTAGAACCGTCGAATCTTTATTACAACTGTGTTGATAAGATCTTTCAGCAGCACGTCATTTCCCAGTGTGGTTGCTATGTCCTGGAACTCACAAAGGGCATGCTGGAACAAAGCGTCTACGAGCGACATGAACCGTGTTTCAATCTGTCAAAACAGTTGAAACTAGACAACTTCACTAATTACGATTTTATCAATTTAAAGAAAAACACGGAATGCTACCTGCGATTGAAACGTGATTACTTAGAGATTACGGACAAATGTCAAGACATTATAATCTGTAACAAGACAGTCTACTATTCCACGTGCTCCTATGTTTCTTGGCCATCAGATTCCAATCTGAACGAGACCATGGACAATTACCTTGTGAAGCCAGTAGCTCATCGACTTAGTGAAGGTCTGAATGTTCCTGGATTAAAACAACTTATAACCTCTTCTATAAACAGGTCAACCGACGAAAAACTTGAATCCTTACGACACTCTTTTGCAGAGGTGTCAATTACTTCCATCCAGTTTTATAGCACTACACGAGAAGAATTTATCCAATACCCAATAACTAATCTTCTCTCTGACTTTGTTGGAATACTCAGTCTTTATTTAGGCATAAGCATTCTTAGTGTCATGAAGTTTTTCAGTGTTTTTCACATCTTACTTTCCTCGGTTTATATTCGGAAAAGGGGACACTCACGTCACTCAAATAATCAAATCAATCAGAACTCCCTGAATGGTTCTGAAATAACTGTTGATCAAGTGACCGACTCGAGTACTATGGCATCAAACAATACATGTTCCGAGTGTCAGCTTAGACAAACGCAAAAAATTAACTTACAATTCAGCGAATGGATTTGAATATATTTAAAATTGAGACATAAATAGCCATTTGTAAACCATAAATTTATAGCCTTTAATATTACAAATTATGGGGAAAGTTCAAGTACTGTGAAAACTCTTAGAAGAAACGCAAGATAAATATGCAATTGCCAACACGGATTCGTGTTAAAGAAATAAAACAATAATGGAATAAATAAGAAATAATCAATTATATTAACCAATTTAGTCTTAATTATAGTATTTTAGCTTAGAATAAATTAGTATTATTCAAAATTTTTGTTAAGATTCTGAAGAATAAATATAAATGGCTTGTAAACTTTTGTTACTACCATTGTTCTATTTTAATAATTAATTAAAATTCTTCACTGATTTCACTTACTTCCTGGATAGTATATACATGTATAACCTATTTAAGCACATATTATATGTATGTTAACAACACACGTAGCTTTAAAAAAAAGCTGTTATCATTTTATGTAGTATATATAAGAAATTACTAAATCTTAAATATAATTAAAATGTAATCTATTTTACTCAAATATATCTGTAAAATGAATGACATTAAAAAAATATAGGTCAAATTTTATCCAGAATGTTTTTGTTATAGTAAAAATTTAAGAAATTTAAATGTATTCTTAATATTAAAATTGAGACAACTAATTTTTATTGATGTTAATAAACAAATCTATATACCATAGAGTCGAGCATTGATAGATAATTGCAACTATAGATATAAATATACTTTAAATAAACAATATTATAGTTAATATATATCTATGTTTGCAACTCTTCTTGATTATTGATAACAGTTTGATGGTTACTACTATTTTTTTACACTAAATTAATACTTTATATAGTAAATGTGTTATATAAATTTTAGATACAAATGTAGCTAACTATATTTTATAGATTTGTGGAACGTTTGAAAATTGTATAATTCTCGATAATTAATCTAACAATTATAAAAATAACTTATTTAAGACCTATTATTGCAAAATAACAGTTTCTAACGACAAAATGTATAACGCGATGTATATAAAATCAATAAAAGTTAAAACTTTATGTTTAGTTACTCTATGAATTAAACATAAGGTTTTACTCTTATTGATTTCATATAAAACGCGTTGTAAATTTTAGTCAATAGAAAATCGTTTCATTTTGATAAAATTATGTAAATGGGTTCCGTAAAAGTATTATTAAAAAGAAAACAATTTTAAGATCAAGTACCCATATTCAAGCAATTTTAACATACTTATGTTGTTAGTAAAAAAACAAATTATTGCCTTCAAATCTAAAATTATTCAATTGCTGTGAATTTTAAAACATTATTTTTGGAAGAGATTTCGTGTCTACAATAGTATTTAAACTACATAGAAAATCGATAAGAGTCGAATCTCTATGCTATATACCATATTATTTGACTCAAATTCTATTTAATTGACTATTTTATTAAAATTATAAGCTAACAAAACAAATTTTCATATTTATCGATACTTTAAAATTATTTTTCTAAAACATCAATTCTATTT
Organism: Invenusta paracnida; assembly: GCA_036023295.1. Classification (NCBI taxonomy): domain Eukaryota; kingdom Metazoa; phylum Platyhelminthes; order Proseriata; family Coelogynoporidae; genus Invenusta; species Invenusta paracnida. The sequence continues at coordinate 5,173 of JAYRBW010061137.1, read as the reverse complement.
AGGCTTAATAAAGAAATCTGTGTACCGTGTGTTTCACTCAAATTCTACTTAATTGACTATTTCATTAAAACTAAAAGCTAAACAGTAAAATTCTCATATTGATCGATAATTTAATTTCCGTTTGTATGCTAAGTATACAAATCCAAATCCAATACATTATAGCAGTCAACCAACAGAATTTACTAAAAACCAAAAAAAAGTATTGCTTTAAATTAAGTTTATGCAATAAGCAAAATATCGAATTTATTTATATATTAAAAAAATTATTATACGATTATAAAAAAACAGAAAATATTGTGAATAAATCAATAAAATATATTGTTGAGGATTTATATTATAATGAAATAATGAATAAATCATAGAAATAGATAAACGATAGATAAACAATTTAGTTATTCAATCTCTATGGAATAAATAATAATATACATATCATAGAGGTTTGACTCTTATTGATTTCATATACAACGTGTTGTAAAGTTTCGTCGATATGACATCGTTTTATTTTGATAAAATTTAAGTTAATTGGTCTCCTAAAACTAGGATTAAATTAATTTTAAGAGCAAATACCCATATTCTTCAAACAATTTTAACATACATAAGTTGTCCGCAAAAAAATAAATTATTGACTTCAGATCTAAAACTGTTTCCCTACATAAATGATTCAATAGATTTAAAAGATTATCTTAAAAAAGCTTTTGTATCTCCTAATAGTAGTACTAAAATTGCACGTAGAATCGATGAGAGTCGAAACTGTTTGTTTGATTACTCTATGATATATATATATGTATAATGATATGATATAATTTTAATGATTATTAATTATTAAAATAAATAATTACATTTGATAAATATAACCACAAAATCTAAAAAGTTAAAAAAATCCGAAATGTATTTATAAATATTAAATTGTATAAAATAATATAAAGGTTATACATTACAAATCATGATACATTAAAAAATAAATGCATTGTACAATTAAAAGCTTTTCTGGTTCGTATTACTTAAATGTTTCAAAATATGTCTATAGGTACATTTGTATAATCTTAACTAAAAACAATATTATATTAGTTATTAGGGGTATATTAGTTATATATTAAAATATACAAGCAAAATATGATGAAAAAAGATTATATATATATATATATATTTGTGCATAATTTGTAATTAATCTAAAATGTGCAATTAGTCGAAACAGAAAGTTTATGAGATTTAAGTAAAGTAGATTTGTGAAAAGTATTTTTTAGATTCCTGATATTGTATTGAATTGTGGATGTAGTATATGCCGTGATACACATAGAGAAATCAAGAGCTCTTAAGATTGTATGTTATACTTCTGGAAACATCTTACATTATAATTGTCATACAAATTAATAAATGCTTATTGTATATTAATTCATTAAAACATATTTCATATTTAACTTAATACAAGTAAAAGAAAAATATAGTAAATTATAAATAATGTAAACTAAGATAAAAATACTACGACAATGATAAAAAAATAATTTAACAAAAATTATGCCTGAGAAAAAATATTGGTACGCAAATAAAAAAAGTAATCAATATTTTTCAAATACATATTTGGTTATAAAATTCCTCATAAAATTATGATCTATAAATTAAGATATAAAGACTCAGTTTAAGAGATTTCAACTACATTTCTTGACATTATGCGTTATAGAATTGTAAATGCAGCACTACACAGTACGGGAATTGAAGAAATTATTCCTCCGATATGCATACATATTGCTAATTTGGACTTTAGTGCACTTTCAAATACTTAGAGTCACAATAGCGATCAAATTCCACGTTTAACTGCATGTAGGTGAGCCCCAAACCGGCGGGAGGAAGATTGCACAGAGAATCCTTGATGTGCTGAAATAATGGAGAAAAACACTTTCAAGAAATATTTAATAAAAACATATCTATATAATAACAATCAATCAGATTAATTGATGTGTGTGTAATCTAGCAACTAGTTTAAACATTCGAGTTTCGTTTATTTTGTTGATAGTAAGTTGATGTAATCTGAATTTATCTTATAAATAATAATTCTTGGCGATTTAAGGACCATTACAGTAGAAATCTTGTAAAAATAATTTGGTTCAACAAGAGTACTCGAAACTGGAATGTGTAGAACCAGTTTTTATGTTGCAGATACATAAACCGAGACTTTCTACGCTTACTGAATTAACATGTAACACGTTAGAAATTTCCGTCATTATAATAACGTTCTAATTTTCTAAATTTTACATAAAAAAGAAGATCAATAATGTATTCTGATTAGAATAATTAGTATATCAGTGATCGATAGTTAGGCAATTATAATGTACGAATGATACTGAAAAGTTGTTCTATTAATTTATGCCTAAAACAGTTTCGTGGATTAAACTATCTTAAAACAGTTGGTTCCCTTGCCCAATTTTAGAAATATTCCAAAATTAATAATTATGTATTACAATATAATAACAGTACAATTTATTTGCTATTAATTATAGTTTTGTGATATTTTTTATGCGAATATAGAGTTTTGATTTTTCATACGGTATTTTAAACTATTTGAGGCATTTACAAACTTTAAATGCATTATTTTAAAATTAATTTCATAAAATGAAATGAAATGAAGATTGTATTTTACACAAAATCAAAATTAGTCTGAACTCTTGTTATTACTCAACAAGACATACTAACAGCATAAAAATATGTTTTTCTGTAGCATTTAATTCAATAAAATTTTCACTGACAAATGTAACTAATTTTTACGTCATATAATGTTGGTGATAATATTTACACACTTTCTTATTAACAAAGCATTTGTACTTTTAACATCCTGTTTCAAGAAAAAAGAACATAAAATTAATAAATTTTCAAAGAAATGTCTATTTAAAAAGCACATGTTTTCATTTAACAAGAACTATAAAAGTATAGTGAATTTAATAAAACAAGAACTTTAGTAACTTTATAATAAATTTTTCTTGTATTTAAAACATGATATTTCGCATGCCTATTGAAATCTTGGAAACTTAAAGTATAGGTTCTTATTTACTACATATGTATTATGCAAAAAGTGCAATATTAATTAATATTACTACACTAAATATTACTTAAGAGCAAGGAATAATATTATAAGCTTTTAAATGTTTCAATGAGTATATTTGAGACTAAACATATATAACATAACTGATACAAAAAATGCACCCTAAATTTCAAAGTAAAGCAAAAAAATAATCCTATTATGCATTATTATGTACAAACATAAGGAAGATAAATTAGTGATTTTGCATGATTTTCTCGGAATTGAATACGAGCGTTTGACATTATTTTGAGCAAGTATGATAAGTGAAAGAGATCAGTCAAGTGACATGGTGTACCAAAAGTGGCGATTTCCGCGATTTGTACTGTGTTATATTTTGGCTGTACCCGTGTTTTTGTAACATTTACAGATAAAAGTATGCTTGTATTGTTAACTTTAATAAAAAAAGTTTTATAGTAAGTGATCGTTAGTATTGGATTATGTCTTAAAAATCTTATATCCCTATTTTATTTATATAGAAACAAATTATAAAAAAACATGCCTTAAAAATAGGCACTATACCCAAAATATCTAATATTTTAGATTTATATATTTATATATTTAGAAAGTATATTAATTATTAATACAAATAAAATATATAAAAACTATTAAAAAAACAAATTTGAAGACATAAACTTAATATTTTTAGTTTTACATTTTCAAATGCTGTAATATTATTCCCTCTTAAGTGCTATCTGCAAACTGTTTCGTCGAAAGCGCCACGAGACAGTTATTGGCATAGCTTTCAGTCAGTTTTTCAATAGTTAGTTTTAAAACTGCTCGTTTCGATAGCATGTTATTAGTACCTAATACAAGAAGCATCACTCACTTGAAAGTCAGTGGAGCTCTTCGGTCCGAAACGGAACTTGAAGTGACTCATTGTGTACTCGCCCACTCGCAAGCTCGACCAGATGTGTTCCCCAGGGACCCCAGTTTTCACCGCTCGAGCACCGTGACCCTGGTCCAAGGCCTCCATGCAGGAGAATCCATAACCATAGGAACACAAGGCAACTGTCAACGGCGATCTTCATCGGAAAGGGGAGAGTTATACTTTATATATGTATGCGTCTACTCAGATTAAATTAGGAATAGATGATTACTTAAAAGTCTTTCCAATTTGTAAATTGTTCAGTTTATTATTAAAGTACTATTATAACGGTCTTGAAGTCTTAAAAAATAGAAATTGAATTTATTTCAAATAAATATCTATAAATTTTAGACCAAATTAATATATTTTAAATAGTAGCCATAAGCTTTATAGACCACTATGCAACGTAAACTATAATATAATATTATGACATCCTTTTGAATGTAGGATCTTGCATTATAATGTAAATAATATTGAAAAAGAATTGATATTGAATGCTTTCTAAAATAAATACTTATGATATATCACTTATATAATCAATTTCATAGTTAAAAATCAAAAGATCCTAATATCTAATATGGCAATTTAATCATGGATCATTCAGCGTAAAAATAACCCCATAATAATTAAAAGGATACGTTTTGGAGCATACTTACGAGCATATTATAAGAAAGTTAATAAGAAAGTTAAAATATTCACGAAGGAAGTGCATAAACTATATTTGAAAGTATAATACCTACTATTTCGATTTTATTTAGGGTGCAATCGTATTTCATTTTTACAGTTGAGACACTTAGATGTAAATATTAAGAAATTAAAAAAATACTATATAAGTAAAGGTAATCTTTTAAGGCTAATTTAAAGAGAATACTTTAACATTTAAACTGACTAGATGTATAAGAAAAATTCTGCCAACATGTAAGTCAAATAATAAAATATACTATATAGACATTATTTAAAACGAGATTAAATTATTTGTAATTCTTAATAAATTGAAGGCAAATTAACGATAAAATTTACAAAAATTATACCATTTATTTCTACTTTTTTTAAATAGCATATATTATAAATGTGAATTTTGTTCATAATGAAATACAAGGGGGCTTCAATAAGTTCTCGGACTTGATATGAAAGCATAGAGTTACCTACGATATCTAAAGATTTTTATTAACTACAAAACATCTAAGATATCTCTGAAAATTTCAAGTCAACATCTCATTGGATAGCTTCATAAT
>JAYRBW010061136.1:0-10481 GCA_036023295.1 Invenusta paracnida | reverse complement strand
ACTCAAAGAGGGAATAAAATATGTTTTTTAGAAACAGCATATTAAACATAGGATGAATGTAACAACATAAAGGCGTATTTTTTAAGTGTATAAAAAATAAGAAAAGCGAAATGTGGTATCAGAGGAAAAAAAGGGAAATTAGATAATATTTAATAAATTAGTTACTTTATTGGGAACAGTTTGGGACATTTTGAAAATTTGGGAGTCAAGAAAGGCAAGGACATTTGGACAAGAGGGGGCAAAAGAAATGTTAAATAAATAATAACAAAAAAAGTGGCAAGCGATAGCCGTTGGCACATCGCTTGTATGTAAAATGCGATGCCCCTCACACCATATCTCCAATTTTCCGGGGTATTCAAGACCTCCACTGCGGATGAGGACCGGGTATGGATGGTCTGCGGACTGAAATAAATATAAATAATTAATAAAACTTCTAATACAATGGCTATGAATAAGTGCTGATGTGTGCACAAATTACTAGTTGTCTCTGAAATATATATATATCTACTCAGCATGATCATTTAGATAATATAAATAAATGTCGTTGTTAATATTATTCATTTCGATGATACGTGGAAATTTAAAAAAAAAACTAGTACTCTTATCACATCTCACTTTAAATAAAATAGTGCAAACTATTCTAACAACTTGTCAAAAACATATTTGGTATACTTATATATATAAGATACTTTATCATGCTTTTTGAGTACTTAATAACATTTTCTATACATCTGAATTCGGTATCATTCGAATGATATATAGTACAGTGGTATTGATGATATAACCATGGTAAAGAAATTGTCATATACAAGCTGTCAAATCAACTTATTCTTTAGCGATTGCAGCATTATTAATAAAGGTAGTTTATAAAGACAGTCCCCGGTGCAATACCATTATAATAAGACCAAACTCGGTATGTAACCGAAATAAGCTAAAAACAAATTGAAATACACATTTCACACGAATTTAATTAAATACATCCAATATATTGCCGTTTTTATTGTATACAAGGCTGTAACGCGGAAATGTATATAATATTCTTAATACATGCATTCATTTTAAGCACTAAATATTAGCATACCCGGATTTCAAACTAAAATACTTGATAAATATTTGGATTAATTTTCTATTATTTGATGGAACAGATCAATCATTACATGTTACCAGACTCTATATACTATATAAATTATATAAAAATAGACCAATAATTAAGTTATAACTCGAAAGACATCATTAAAACTAAATGCATATTTTACCTCATCTGCACCGAACAAAAGTCCGGATTCTCGCAAGAGAAGACTCAGGCTCTTGAGTCCCAAAAACAGACGCGCGTCTAGAATTGAAAAGAAACATGAGATGGAAATTCGAGAGGTCAGCTGTTTATTTTGAGTAAAGTACATGTGTTACAAGATAATTTTATCTAAAAACCTTTTATTTATCCGTAGATAATCACATTAAATAAATTGAATTTAGAAGCTGTTACAATATATTTCATAGAAGTATAACTTATATTATATCAAATAATATGAAATTCGTTTTGTAATTAAATAGATTAAATTTAAAATGTGAAATCGCAACATACATTATTTTATTAAAATCAAACCAAAACATAAATCCTTAATATATATCTGAACAAAAGAGTTATAATTATTAATTTACTTCTATAGTTTGTTTTAATCGATTACAGGAAATTAAAATTTTAATAGCAATGTAATATACTTATTTTATTTATTATATATATATATACCTACTTAATGACCAAAATTTCTATCAAAGATGGCGATATTAAATAACAATGAACAAATATAGCGACAATTTAGCGATTACAAATAAAAGGAAAACTTACTTTTCCGACTAGTCTCAACGAGACTGTTGTCCATTACGAGAGTGAAATCCCGCCTCTCCTCTTGTTGTATCAGGTGGCGAGCCCTGTCTATTAAACGGGTTGCAAATCCGTCTAACAGAAGGGCATCCTCCACCCCCCTCTTCCCGAACTGTAGATGAATCTCATGAAGGAACTGAAAGAAATCGACGAATACAATGAAGTAATAAAATAATAAAAAATATACATTTTTACAAAGCACTTACCAAGCTAGTTCTTGTGATTAGAGGATACTCCTCCAGGATCGAGGCAGTTCCATTAAGATGGTAAAATCTGACGATTAAAAAAATATCGATATTAATTTATATAAATAAATGTTTAATAGTAACAAGTTAATCAGGAATATTGACAAATTATACATAAATTAAAATTTAAGAGATGCAATAATATAATTATACAGCGATTTATATTCAACAGTTATGACAATAACCTTTTTTATAACGGAACAATAACTCTAGGTTATAAAAGAAAAAAATGCACAACCTCCTTTAGGAAATATGTATAAATATTAACATGAAATTGTATAATATGAAAAGAGTATGATGTTACATACTGAAAATATCGACAGCTTCACAAATATATATTTTAATTTAAGATAAATTATAAAAAGTGAACCTCTTTATTAATAACTGTAAATCTTACCGTTTTCGGCTATCTAAATTGTCCCTCATCAGAACCTTCACACGTGCGAAGTCCCCCTGAGCGAAGGCTGCTTTCTGTTGAAGCAGAACCTCCCTCATCTCAAAAGTATCTTCCACCTCAGTTGGGAACTATGACAAATAAGCAAATAATAATATTTACTGATAAAATGTATTACTTCTTATCTATTTATAAAATTGGGGTTTGTATTTAAACATAATGCCTATATATACAAATTTTGAACATTAAAAACTGCAACCTTTTATGATTTAATTATATACACAATTATGTATTACACAGTTATAACTTCTTTAAAAAATAAAATGCATGATGCATAAATTCTAAATATAGATAAATTTCTGATTTTTGATCATATTAAAATTTCTGTTGGCTAAAACATGAGAGCATGAGACATACCACTATTCTTTTCTTAATGGAGACCTCTCCAACCAGTGGGGCATCTGACTTCCTCTTTCTTCCCCCTTTCTCGTGAGAGTATTTCATCCGCCTGCTGTTAACCGTCTCCGTAGTCATTGCCTTCCTTTCCCGCTTAAATTTGTCCTTCAGACCTTGCACCCATGACGACTGAAAAAACAAATAAATGCTTCACAGTTGTAGTCAGCAGTAGTTATTATACAGTAGTAATAAAAATATGTAACAGTGTATATACAATAGAATACAAAAGCAACAATCAAGAAAAGGGTTCGAAATTAGCACACGCTAGGGCGCCAGTTGCGTGTGCTTTACCTCTCGATCGTGTTAATAATCAATGTCACACGTTCGGCTGGCTAGTTTATTATCTCTCTTGTTTTTGAGTATGATCTGTCTGCCAACTGAATTGTACAAATTGTTGACAGAACATGACTATTGTTAGTTTGACAGTGTTTTTAGCTGGTTGGCAATAAATAATAATTTCCATTCATTTCAATGCAAATTTCTGTTTTTTTAACAAGATAAATTACATGAAATATAACACAGATATTAACAAAATTTATATATAAATGGGCAAAACAAACTTATTGTACTCAACTGTAACATTAAACCGTAACTCTATATTTTATATTATTTGTTTTCTTGTATATGTCATTTTTGACCATATTAACTAAATTCAGTATAAAATATTGAAACTTACATAACCATTCCCGCAAGTGTCCTTGAGGAACTTGTGACGGGTCACCAGGGACAAACAGACCAGCTTGTACTGGGATTTAGTTGGATAGCTGCAAGGAAAATATACACGTTTTACAGCAAAACTTAAAAATATCTATGAAGAAACTTTGCAATGTAAATGACATATATATATATACTATTAACCCTTTGTCCATGGAAGCGTGGGGGGTATACCCGGTTTTTATTCACGGAAAATTAAAATACGCGATACGCATGAAAGGTATTGAGCTGAAATTTTTCATCTCTAAATCATTTTCAGCTACATAAATCCCCTAAAAAGATTTTTCGATCACGTGATTTTTCTCTAGTACAGGGCGGAACATTTACCCCCTCCCCACGGAGCAAAGCCTGAAAGGTATGTCCACGGACGAAGAGTTAAGGTTTAACACTTTAAACAGTTAAAAATAGAAATCTACATTATAATAACATTATAAAATATTGGAAACAATATCAAAAAATAGTATTCCGTGCAGAAGAATGGGTAACTCAATTAAATGAATATATAAATTTCAAAATTCACTGCCAGCTAAATTAAAATTATTTTGCGATTAACTTTAAAACTACGAGCATACCTACTTTTATGTTGTTTATATAAGCTATAAAAAACACAGCCTATAAATGAAATGTTGAAATTAAGAATTTGTTTAGATACTTACACAAGGCCATATTTCCCAGTAAGATCATTGTACAGACTCTGTACAATGCTACTGCGGAAATGTGACCGTGCCGTCTTCAACTTGACCTTAGCGGCCAACATACTCGTAACATCTCCAGAAAAAACTGGCAGATCGTAAGAAGTGGTGAATGGGTGGTGATGGGGGTGAGGGGCTGCAGAATTTGATGTGCCATCGGGCTCCAGCAGAGGAATGCTGTAATAAATTGGTGGTAAACAACTGGATAAAATAATGTTTACAAGATATGAAAATTAACATCTTGCAATTTAAATCCTGTTTATTACTATACGGATAATATGTTTAATATTGGATTCGGTATAAAGCTTGGTATCAGTCAAAGATATTTCACAAGAAGATTAAATTATACATTGTACTTTTTACATTTCAAAATCCCAGACTATAGATGTTTCTATTAAAAGTTTATTAAAATGTTGACATTAGTCAGTATAGACGAGCTAATATTATAATATATTGTTAATACTTACTGATCTTTGAGCTCTGCAACACTACCAAAGAAGTCCAGGACTGGCAGCATTGGGACGTTAGGCAAGAAAGCCTTCACCAAGTCCGGAGACAACGTCTTGATGAAGGAACCACTTATCTGCTCAGCTTCAATCATGTTAATGATTGAAGCTGACACTTTCTTGACCCTTGCCCACTCAACAACCATCTCCACGCTCCACTCATTCACTTGGATACTTCTAAACGACATTCTAAAATATGTCAAAAACATTACAACAAGTAAATATTTTATTTAAGAAATATAATAAGCAACTGATAGATTTGTAAATAATTACAACCTACGTTTAGAGCAGTGAAATTATTTCAATCAGAGTATTTACAGGTTTTTTGTATACACATATACTGGTTTGATTAAAGAGAAATATACTAATCTGAGTATTTACAAGTTTTATTTATTTTTATACACATATACTGGTTTTATCAAGAAAGATATATATATATATCAGAGTATTTACAGTTTTTTTTGTATACACTACAGGTTTGATCAAAGAGAAATATACTAATCTGAGTATTTACAAGTTTTATTTTTTATACACATATACTGGTTTGATCAAGAAAGATATACAATATATATCAGAGTATTTACAGGGTTTTTTTAATACACATATACTGGTTTTATCAAGAAAGATATATATATATATCAGAGTATTTACAGGTTTTTTGTATACACATATACAGGTTTGATCAAAGAGAAATATACTAATCTGAGTATTTACAAGTTTTATTTTTTTTATACACATATACTTGTTTTATCAAGAAAGATATATACTAATCAGAGTATTTACAGGTTTCTTTTTTACATACATTTTTATTTACTTATTACAAGGCTGCCACATGGGTGATACATAGTTTAAAAAATATATATACAAAGATTTCATCAAAGCATGGTATTTACAGATTATTTTTTATAGTATTTACAGGTTTGATTTATATATATATATACAAAGGTTTGATCAAAGCAAAAAAATAATAAGAGTGTAAGTATTTACAGTTGTGATTTTGGTTTTATTTACACATTACAAGACTGCCACCTGGGTGATACATAGAAAAGCATGTTATATTCAATAATTGGTAACTGTTGATGATCAAGAAGTTTCTCACAATCAATAATTCTCCATTCAAAACTTTTTTTTACATTATATGAATGTAAATTATGCTCAAAATAGTTAGAATTTAAAACTGTACCACAAAGTAAAGGCCTGGAATCATGCACAAGAAATGTTCTGATATGAAGAAATGAAGGCATTCCATCAGTGTCAACATCTAAAACAACAGCTTTGTTTATTACAAATGAAACATTTTGAATGATGCATTTATTACTTTGAGACAAAGAATCAGTGAAACCATTATTTAATAACTCAGATTGAAGACTGTGAGGCAATGAATTTATTTTAATGGTTATTGGATCAATTAAACATGTCGACAGTCCAAATGCTTGTGTTTAGTTCCAACATTGCCACATCTGATGCCTCTTGGATAGTGTTAAGCCAACATTTTTAAAGTTATTGCAAGTTTTTGCTACACTCTTGAAAAAGCGATGTTTATATTCAAAACGCATGCACCATAAGTTCTTAAGAGGACCAAATCGAAGAATAAGTTCAGAATAATGTGTTAAATAATGGAGTTTAGAAACAATCTGTCTTGTACCAAATGATGCATGAAAATCGTCCAAGAATTTTTGAACTTGATATTTTAAATAAATAACTTGTGCTTTAGTCACTTTTGGTGCAAATATAATATCACATATTGATCTAAGATCCAAGAAAACCTCCCAAGCTGCATCATTATCTGGAATAAAGCGGCCAATTAAAAATGGCAAGTTTATCATTAAATTGTAAATTTGCATTGCACTACCAGTTATATTTGATGGGTCTGATACATTAGGGGGTATATCTTTTGATTCACAAACTGAGTTCCATTCATATTGTCTCAAAGAATGATTAAGCTGATTTAGAGAAAGAAAATTGTTTGATATTAGATATGGAAAAAGTGAATTAAGTGTAATCTTAGCTGCCCCTTCAAGTATATCATGCATAATATCTGGTGGCAAGATATTAACAATATGAATATATGGTAGGTTTCGAAAAATGGGATAGTTGCTAACACCATTTTCTGTAATAAGGGTTCCATTTTGAGCTAAATGTACATGATAATTGTGATTTTCAGGGGTTCTATACAAGTCACTATTATCAATAAAATTATTTGGATCACTTATATCACCATGTGATATTTTACAAAAACGACATGGCTTTCCACAACTCCATATTCGCTGAAACCCACCAATTGAGTGAGCTGAAAGGTTATCAGCCGAAATGCTTACTAATCTAGGGAAAAATATAGTGTCTCCCAGCAATCTATGTTTAAGCAATAATCCATTAGTATGTAATTTTAACAGTTCCGTCTCAATTGGATCAAATACATCATTCATATTAACTGCTTCACGAAATGCCTTGAATGGTATTAAAGCAATTAAGTGAATATCTCGGGAATGAGTTCTATATATAGGAGGAAGATTTCCAAATGTCATGTAAACACCAGTTTCTTTATGTACACCACGAGAAGGTCCAATTGGGTTAACTACTTCGAACTCATCGACATAAAAATGCAATCGCAATACATCATCACCATTTAAAAGTTTATTATTTTGGAAGTGACAACCGTCAGGATAATCTTTTAAAATAATATCATCGTCGTCAACTTGTTGTCTGTTTTTAATGGACGATAAATTTGTCTGTTGTTGATATTTCAACACCTCGTCCATAAATTCAGGTGTAGCTACTTGTTGGATAATTTTTTCTATTGATACAAAATAACCTCGTATGCCACTGTCGGAAACAATTTTCATTTCAGGTTCAACCATTTTAAGATCTTCCTTACAATACTTAAGCAGGTTATGTTGGGAACTGACACTTTCGAAAACAGTTGACAACAAATAATCTTCTGATAAAATATAAGTTAAATCCTCAGGCAATTCCGTTAGATTTTTAGTATTTAAGAAATCACTTAAAATGTTCTTAATGTTTGAAATAAGAAACTGAGCTAATTCTCGTGTATGTTTAACTACATGATCAACAGCTGCTTGCTGTAAGCAAAATTTTTCTTGCAAACCTAAAACATAATTACATACAAACTGCTTTAACTCACAGGTAATATCATGATGAGAAGCATTTAAAGTATTAGCATTTAAATTATCATCTGCACCATTATCAGGAAGTTCCCCCTCAGAAACATTGTCTAGAACTGTTGGTAATGTAGCATTTGAAACAGTTTCATGGTTTTGTGTCATATGCCTAATCAAATGTTTCAATCGTTTATAAGCATTGTTACACTTATCAAAGGGGCATTGAACAAGAGTATTTGCTCCATGAATTCGCCTGTAGTGCATTGAAAATGAATGAACACTATCAAAATGGGTCATGCAGTCCTTGCACCTCATCATATTAAATGATAATAGAGTAAATAGATAAATGACTGCCTACTTTAGAAGTTATATGAAATGGGAACTGTGCCCTTAATAGATAAATTATGAAATACTAAGTCCTTAAATAAAGCAGTTATCACGTTCTTACAGGGAAATTGCCCTTAATAGGGCAGTTATCGCGTTCTCACAGGGAAATTGCCCTTAATAAGGCAGTTATTATGTTGTCAGGGTGTATGTGCCCTTAATATCTGAGAAATTATAATTTACTCCTGGGAAATTTGTCCTTAATATAGGGCAGTTATTGCACTCTCATAATAACAAAATTTGGTAATGTTTTAGGTTATATTTGCTTGCTTCAGAGAAATTGATTTGAAATGCAAAAAGACATAAAATATGTAAATTCAAATTTGGCACACACAGACAATATAATTATATATTTGTTTCGGACTAATTGGTCCTCTTCAGTGAGTGGTAGCCAACTTTATATTGGTATTTAAATGATTATTTGTTATATAATTATAGCTTATTGATCTATATACCACAGGATCCAGATATAACTAATGTGTAGGAAAGGAATTTTCTATGATGAAACCTTTTTATTGTTGACTGTTAATGTTTTGCTTATGATATACTATTATTAATTTGTTTGGTTTCATGTCTTTGGTACCATAACATAATTGAAGCGCAGTGGGTGTTGGTTTCATAGAAAAATATATTCTCCTAAATTGTTAGAATATAATATATATATATATTCATTAAGTTTAAGAGTTCTAGAACTCTAAACTGTTAATTTTTACAAGTCTAATCTACAGGTAGATTAGTGCTAACTATCTAATTGATGGATATGATATACACTTGTGGCATCTTATATGATTATCTTCATATCTTCTTATTATATTAGATAATCTTATATTATTATCTTCAGAATAATTATACCCCAATCAGGAATATTGGAACTTACAATGAACAATAAAGATGTATTTTAATTATGTTTTTGGAATTTATTCATCAGTAAGCTCATGGGCATGTGTTATATATATATATGTTTATTATTATTATTTCTTCAGTTATTTGAATAACTGTGTAATGTGCACATACCATCTTTTTGTGGCAATATTATCCAACTGACTATATTACAGTTTATCCTGTTAATTTGATCACTAGGTGTGGACAGCTGTACAACGCATGAAGAGTGGAGCCAGTACCATGAAAGGTTGTCAAACAAGAGTGATCCTTCTAGACTTATGCACATCATAGATTCACTTTAGAAGCAATACCTGTTTGTCTGTATTAATATTTTTTCTAATTTGTTATGGTTCCTGTGCACGCTACATTAATCTATTATCAGGCTAAATTATTGTCTACTATGTATATGTATGTTTTGAATTAATAATAATATAACCTATTCATATTGTTATGTGCATTTATTATAATATTCATCATGTTAATCATCATTCATGGTATTACATGCAATATTTCATGCAATATATAGTTTTTTAAATTAGCATTTTAATATTTATTAATCTGATGCATATATGCAATTTTGAAAATAGCATTAATATTAGCAAAATATAAACCTGAGATATTTTTGAAGGTCTGATATATTATTTTTGTTTCTGGCAGCCTCACAATATTTCAGGGGTTGGCAGAACATTCATATCTTCTATTTTGTAAACTGATTTGTTGTACTAACAGAAGGGTGGTTTATTATTGTTGTCAGCAGGGTGGTATTTTGTCTGCTCAACCATTAAAAGAGGATGGTGTATTAGTGTAGTTGGCTCAGTAGTACTTTGTCTGCTCAACCAATCAACATAAGGACTCTGGTTTATTACTGTAGTTGCCAGAGCAGTACTTTGTCTGCTCAATCAACTAGTTGGCAGAGCAGACACTTGAATAATATTAATATAAACACATATATTGACTATAGTGAAGTGGCTTTCATTGCTCCCCTCCCAGCCCTAGGTTGTACCTTGCTCCTGTATGGTTTGTCTTGGGATACAGTTTATCTCAGGTATCGACTGTCTGGATACCATTAGTAGTATATATGTAGGTGGCTTATATAAATGTACAGGTGGCTTACCCCATTTATAATTTTAATATAGAGTTATTATAATATAGACTCAATAATTTTAATTGTATATTTTTAATAAATATTGAATTATTTGTTATTATA
>JAYRBW010061135.1:0-10482 GCA_036023295.1 Invenusta paracnida | reverse complement strand
TACTGCATGTTTTGTCAAATTTTAAAATAAGATCAAAACGTAACTGACGGACACAAAATTGAGTGGTAAAATGAAATGTGTTCTGCATTAAGGATAACTACTGGTAACAAACCATAGAACTATAGAAACTTAGTAATAATGTAAGTATAACACGATAAAAATATATATTATAAGCATATTGATAGGATTCATATTTAGTAGGATTCATAACTATATTATTACATTTATATTAATTAATATCTACATGCTGATAATCTATAGAAAATTTCTTTAAAAACGATAAATTTTGTGATTGTTCTATAAATCTGATACTATATAGGTACATCTATATAATATGACTTTTTATCAAAGGTTTTTCCTGAACGATCCTATAATGCACAACCAATCATAAATGTTAACTATTAAAAGGCACAGCTAAAAATAAACTACATGCGAGATATTTAACAGACAAATAAAACGTATTGGTTTAGAATAGTATCTAATCATTCACTATACAATTAATATTTTATCAGAGAATTCGCCACAATATTTATCATACTGAATGCTTACACATCTATTAAAAAATGGGTATTATTGTAATATGTGCACATATACTATTAATCTATTTAGCGTGAGACAAAATTAGCGCCACGCTTTCTGTTAACAATCATTATTTCTTTACTTTAATATTTAACTAACTTAACTGTAACAATACAAAACTTTTAACACTATCATTGCCTGCAATTATCTATTACACATGTAAACTTGCACCTACGATTCCAATTTGGTACTTTTGTTGTTAATTATATATACTGTACATTTATTATTATTAAAATACATCGAAAACCCATTATGTATCAAAATAAAATTGATATTTTTCGATTGACTTTTAAAGTGTGAAATGTAATATAATAAAAAAACTGCGTCTCAAACTTTAAATTGACAATATAAAAGCTTTTATATAATTTTCCAGACAAAAGCGAATAAAAAGACTATTTATACCTATACTGAATAAAGCGTGTAATATATTAAATTGCATGTATACAAGCGCTTAAAAGATGATATAATATAAGGTTTAAATTTATATAGGACACATGGAAAGAGTAACATAACACACACATGTTTTCGAGTTGTATATTTCAAAGAAATATAATAATTTGTTTTATATTATGTTATTAAAGACTAACATTTATGAATGACTTGGAGCTGAGGAACAAAGGATGAAAATACATAAAATATATGATAATTTAGGTAAATCAAGAGACTGTGCAAAATAACCAGGTAGATCAAGGGTCAGTCCGCTTTAGAACGAAAAACTAATCCCAGTAAATTTTTGCGACCTCCCCCGCCTTCCTTGGTGTCTGAATCTGAGTCACTCGATGGATTGATCTTCGACTCGGCAATCTTAGGCCGTCCACCGCGCAGAATAGACTCGACATCCTCCCGATCTAGGGTCTCGTACTTGAGTAGTGCTTCGGAAAGAGCCTTGTGTTCCACTGCGTGCTCACTGATGAGTTTCCGCGCGCGCTCATAGGACTCGGTCAACAAGCGGTGGACTTCGGAGTCGATAACATCCTGGATACGCATGGAGACAGGTTGCTCGGAGGATGTGGCAACTTCGCGAGGGCCGATCTTGTCGGACATTCCGTACAGGGAGACCATGGCTAATGCGACCTTAGTGGCTTGCTGAAAGCGAAAAAACACACACAAATTATTCTACTGCTTTTTTTACAAAAAAAAGAAAGAAATTTAGATTTTCTGCAAAACTAAAAATAAATATAATTGTGCTGAGGTTGTATTTTTGGTTTGAAAATTTTTGTTGCATCTCGCCTATACCAAGTATATCTCGTTAGAGCATTGTTGAAAATCGACAATACAGTTTTGCATTAATATTATTATTTTGAATAATTGTAATCCAAATAGTATGGAGAGCTGCAAACGCCATTTGTTGAATACTAATTTAAGCAATATTTTCTTTAGCAGATTATCTACATAGTTGCTTATGATAGAATTGATATGCCACAAACCTGGAAATCATTGCTGGCGCCTGTTGTGACCTTGTCAGCCCCGAAAACTATTTCCTCAGCTACCCGACCACCCATTAATCGATCCAGTTGGGCGACAAGATTCTCTCGAGTTTGATTGTGCATTTCCTTATCAAACGTGAAGCTTGTGTGTCCTAGACTCCTCCCTCGTGAAATAATCGTAACCTAATTCGAAGGGAAAAGACGGCAACTTACTTTATGATAATACTTATATTATTATGCTATTATTATTATATTATTATTACCATGCTTTAATACACATAGTTACCAAAAAAAAGGTTTATTGATGTTAGGTAATAAAACATACCTTTTTGGGAAAATTGCAAATGCCACTTTTAACTATAATAATAACATAATTTAAAATCGATATAGAAACAACAAATTAAGATAGAATACAAACAACATGTGTAAATTTGTTTCCTTTTTTAATATACATTTTTATAAAACAGTTTCCTATGCTCCCTAAAGGCCATCAACAATAAATCGTTGTATTTTTAAATTTAGCACCGGTAGGGGGTGTGGGAGAAAGAGGGTGCGAAGAGAGTTAGCTAGAGGTACTTTTTACCTACTGCTATTAATATACAAGCTCAATAAATTTAAAAATCAGGAGTAATATATATATTTTGAAAGCAAAATTAAAATCTTGTACATCAGTTTCATGATAAAAGGACGCATATTTACTTATGTTTCGTTACACATAAAATATGATTATATATATATGTGAATATTATTCCATGCACTATCAAATCATGGTTTAAATTAGTTTTAGTATATTTAATTATATTACAGCTAATCTGAAAGTGATAGAAATAATTACTTTTATAGCGCTCTTAATTAGGTTGTTTGTATGTAAAAAAAGACGTTTAGATTTAATAAAATAAGCTGAAAACTCACTTTATGTAAAGGAAACTGCTGTGGGTTAAAGAATGCGACTAAAGCATGACCAGCCTCGTGACAGGCAGTTATCACATTGGTTTCTTCGTCCGCCAGTCGTTCTCTGGCTGGACCCATCAACAATTTGTCAAAAGCGTACCACAAATGTGAATTAGCGACGGCATTCGCATTATCCAGACATGAGGCAATAGCAGCCTGATTGACGATATTTTTTATATCAGCTCCAGATAATCCACTCGATTTAAGTGCTAGGCCGTTGACGTCAATGTTCTCAGAGACCTTGACTTTGCCGAGGTAGAAAGAGAACAGGGCGGTCCGACCGGCCAGGTCGGGAGTGTGAACTTGCACCTCTACGTCGAATCTCCCTGGACGGAGGATAGCGGGGTCAAGGTGGTCTTTCCGATTCGTAGCCGCCAAGACAATCACCCCATCGGTAGGTTGGAAGCCATCCATTTCGGAGAGGAGTTGATTGATCGTCTGATTCGCGTAGGGGTGGAGAGAGGAGTTTGTGCGTCGGCCGCCCACCGCGTCTAGTTCGTCGATAAAGATGACACAGGGCGCCTTCATCTTTGCTGACTTGAAAAGACGGCGAACGCGAGCTGCACCAGTGCCTACAAACATCTCGTCGAACTCAGAGCCGCTGACGTGTAGGAAGGGAACCTCTGCTTCTCCCGCGACAGAGCGGGCCAACAGGGTCTTACCTACGCCGGGTTCGCCAACAAGGAGAACACCACGCGGAAGTTGAGCGCCAACTCGGGTAAATCTGGCAGGATTACGTAGGAACTCGACCACATCCTGCAACTCTTTCTTCGCTTCGTCACACTAAAAAAATCAAGGCAATCATCAACATATTGTCATATATGTAGTGAAATGTAGTATAGTTATTGTCCGCGCATAACACTGAAAAATATTTTCCAGGCCAATTATAAAATTCCATATTAATTTTACCCACTAATCTACCAGATCAACATATGGCTGTATATCTAGGAGCCTATAAATTATAAATAAGCTACCTTATTATATGAAACCTATTTTATTTATTTACTTATTAATATAATATTGAAAAATAGACTGACTACTTACATTAATTAGCCTTTTTAACAAACATTTCGAGACATATTTTATGAAAAATTACAATAATTTAATTATAATTAATCTTTAGTTGCCTTATTGAGAAACATGAAGAATTCGAAAAAGATGTTTCGTCATTTTATCCAATGTATTTCTAATAAACGTGGTAATCTAAGAGCATCACATTTCTTAATTATGCATATTGATCATTGGCATTGAAATGATTAAATCTAATTTAGCCTTTGTAAGTTCCATTCTAAAAGAAACACAATTAGCTTGTCAAAACTTTCATTCGTTTTTATTTCGAAAATGCATGACTTTGTTTTTCTTAGAAATTTGGCAATTGAATATATCCGCAAGTTTTCAACAATTGAAATCAATCAGTTGATTTTACTGAGGTTTAGTTAGGCATAAAAAACTAATAACCAGGAGCACTTACCTCCTTGCGACCGTAATAATTATAGCAATCATTTCCTACAGAAAATGTGATTTTAGTGAGACTACTTTTATGATATACATATAATAAGTTAACAACTGAGACTAATATAGCCAGAAATTATAATTTTCCTGGCGTTCCATACACGCAGGCAATAACTATAATGTATTTAATTTCCTCATTAATTTTGAGTATAAACAAAATTAATACGCATATTGAAACCGATTTAAAAATCTAGCACGGTAAGACATCATTGTATCAAATAATTTTATAATTAAGTCATTAATTCTTTTAGATGACAAGTAAATAAAAATTAATTTAAACTATTTTATTTATACCAACTTATGTAAAAATTAATAAGGATATCACATTTGTATATTCTATTCCGATAAATAAAATATAGATATACGTACAATCCTACAAATGTAGTCGAAGAATAACAGTAATGGAGCCCCAATTTAGAACGCCAGTAGATATAAAGATAGAAGTCAATTTTGTAGATAATACTTACACTACACTACGTGCCAAAAAAATGGGAACAGTTTATTAACATCAATCATTTTTGTTTAATATTAAAAAGAGCTGATTTTCCATGCTCTGTAAAGAGTATGGGCTTCAACAAACACTCGAACTCGTCTGGGAAGGCTCAGCACAAGGCTATCTATTAATGCATTTTTGGTAAAAGCCATACCACGATGGACTCAAATAGGGAACTAGCTCTTTATCTTCGCTTGGTGTGATGCCAAACTTTTTCTGGTACAGGTAGGTCACTTAAATGGAAACACGTCGCTAACACTGGCGCAATTGGGAATCACTGAAGATCTGGTTACTAAATGCCAGTCTATAAAGAATTCTATCGTTTCTAGAAGTTGTATTTTTTGGTCTTACAGCGTTTTTGTTTAGGAGGATCTTGCCATTTCTGAACTAACATATCCATCTATAGATGGAAGCTTGGGAATATAGAACTCATAAAAAATAATTCTAACTATTAAGGTTGGCTGTAGCAATGGCCAGGTCACGCCTGAGACTTTCTAAACAAGTTCACACATAGTAATTAAAAATAGAAACTTGTAATGGATAAATTATAAAGATAAAAGTTTTATTAATTAATAGACACAGGCTGTTTCTGTGCAAGGCACTTTTATAAATAGTGGATGCCAAAATGAGTCATTATTAAGCAAAAAATAAAAAATATTATTGAAAAGCAGCTGCATAAAATCTTATTGACTAGAAAGTCTTTGAGGGAGTATTATTTAAAAGAATGCAAAAGTGAAAGTCAATACTCACTCCAAGGACGTCTGCAAATCTAACTTCAACATGGCTTGGAGCATCCCAGGAATCAGGGCCAAGAACAAAAGAACCTGAAAATAATTATAAAATAAAATTACGAATGAAGCTAACAAATACGACTATCCACAGGGTTCACCTGACCTACTACATACTCATTCTATTCTACGCAACATCAATAGGTCAGTATTGAGTTAAACAGTAAATAGAACCACATATAATATCACCAATAAATTAGACACACTTTTACAAATATTTTACACCATTTATAAATTTAGTCATATATACATATATACTATGCATATTGAGAGAAACAAAGGAACAAAACATCACTAAACCTTAGTTAGTTCTGAAAAATTATCAATCAAATTTATAATATTGTCATTGGGAACATTTGTTCAATAAACTACAATATAAGAAGAATTAATACGGTGCATTTCAATACCTTGTAAACACAGAAGTTTGCACCTTTGATAAAAATTAAACATTTGTGTAATTCCCATACAATATTTAAAGCAATACTATGTATGCGTGGAGTAATCAGGATTAGATTACTTTTCACAAGTAAACTTCCAAGATGAAGCAACTGAAATGCATGTATTACTATATGCATAAGAAATATAGATTGAAACTGTAGGTTATATTTTAAATAGTTAAGCTAAAATCAAACAAAGACAAGAAAAATCTAAATATGCAATTAAAACATGAATTTTTACTATCACATTGTAGGTACAAAATAATAAAACAATTAGATTTTAAAACTTACATTTAAAAGAAACAGTATAAATATAAATTTCATTTTATCAGTAAACATATGTGTACATTTAATAATTAGACAGCAAACAGAAATATATACAGGCCTGTGTAAAATAAACAGTTAAGGAAAACTAACCTTTCGAAGGATCCTGCATGTATAATTTCAAACCTACGTAGATGATGCCAACAACAGCTAAGAAAGTAAAGGATCTCGAGAGAAATGTTTTTAACTGACTCAAGAAGTCACCCTTTGTATCAGTTTTATCGCTTTTGGAAATATTTTTGAAGTCTTGAAGACCTCGTCGGTAGGCTTCTAGCAAGTGACTCTGAAGTTTTGGATTTGCTGTGTGAGAGGTCACTAAATCCTGCAATAAATCCTTCTTTTCTTTGGCGGGGAGTTCACCTTTATTCGATGACCGCCCAAATCCAGTGAACTTGAGGGCCCTTTCTGACTTGAAACCACGGCGTTGAAAGGATCCAATAGGTGAACTGGTCAGTGGGCCAAGAAGATTCATGTAGTGCTGAATGTGTTGTTTGGAGAATATCTCTGTTTCTAAAGGCAATGCACTAATATTTACAATCGGTGAGAGCGATCGTCCATTTTTAAGTATAGGCTGAAGCATCTGTAAACCTTGACGAATGTCTTTTTTATTAAAACCCATGTCTTGAAGCACGCTTGCAAGGACTGCTTTATCAATAGTCTGAAAGAAGAAAAACAACAGAGCATTAGAAACATATTCTTATCAAATGAAAATTAGTGACATGTATACTTACGCTAATGCTTTCAACAGGTGAACATGACGAGGCTTTTTTATCTCTACATGTGATATATTTATTTATTTCATTGAGAATATTGGGACGCAATTGATTCACTGAAGAAGAAACAAGTCCGGATGCTATGGTCGAATACTGAAGAAAAAATCGCAACAATTGTTACTACAATTTTGATACTATTGTTAAACATTGTTATAGAATGATGATAAAAGTAAGTTTGATTATTAGAAATGCAGTAAGATTAAAACATTTTCTAAAACCCAGATAATTAAAAGCTCTAACAGTTAGTAGATCGAAGCTAGTCAAAAACTAGATGTTTTCCTCGACCAGGGGTTGAAACATGTGGTTGTGAAAAAATGGACCCAAGGTACGTAATGAGCATGGAGAGATTGAGGTATAGTTTGGTGGAAAATATAGTTTACAATTTAAGATGTTTAAACAATATTTTTTATTATAATATAATTAAGGATTTATTTAAAATACTACTAATAATAAGAATATTTGTGTTGTTCAATTTTGCTATTTTTAAATGAGAATTTTTTAGTGTACCACTTTTTATTATGAAAATATTTTTACAATTTAAGATGTTTTCAAATACTGTTTAATTGTTTTTAAAAAATATATGTATGTAGCAAACTATTTTTACATGTTACAACTAAATATTATTTAGTTTAAAATAAAAAAATGCAATTATATGGATTTTTAGTGTACTACTATCAATATTGGTATTTTAAATGATCAAAAACATTATTTCTTAGTAGTATTGGAGGACATCTAATAATGTAACTTTTGTTCCTATTTAATATTTTCAGTTTTTTCACTATACTACTTACAACTAATTCGTTTTAAATCAATTTTAATGTTTTTCTTAATGTACTACTTATTTTTGGACATTACTAGAGTATTCAGTAGTTATTTTAAAAATTCTACAAAATTAATATATGTGTCCAAATCCACATATATATATGTATAGGTAAACTAAAAACAAAAAATTGGATTAAAGAGATTAAAAAAAAAACTTTCCTCCAATATAACTATTATTCTTCCAATTAAAGGTGGGTACTATATGAATGTTAATTTTTTTAAATATTGTGTTACACATAATTCATGATGTACAACTTTCAATTGTAATATTTTTATTATAATTGACCAAATTGAACATATTAAATAAACAAAAAATACTAATCAATTATACATATTACAAAAATAGACATGTAAATTAATGTATCATTTGTAAAAATTTGTGCCAAATTTCAAAATAATAACAATTAAAAACAATGCTATCTGGTTCAATTTTTAACACATATTTTGGGGCTTCAGGATAATTAGTATGTAATTTACAAACTAATATTATCCATGATGATACAAGTAAATTAGTTGTTAATCATCCATCCATGTTACTAATCATCTTGTAGTACAACAACAGGTCCATGCTTAAAATTTAGCTAATAATCATTTGCTTTTATATTTAACTGGAACTTATATATATTTAGCCACTTGCTAACATTGAGCACTTGCTGACAATGTCTTGGCATGATTCAATCAGCTGCTGGATGTAATCTTCAGGCATCTGAGTGAATATTCGATTTTCATTATTGAACAGATTGTCTAAACCATGAATCTCAAGCTTGTCCAGTTCATTATTTAGGTAGGCCCAGCAGTTTTTAATGGGGTTAGTCAGGACTCACTGCTGGCCAATTCATGACCTGTATGTGGGTTCCTTGAGTCAATTGGTTGTTAGTCAAGCCTTGTGTGATGTGGCATTATCCTGTTGTAGTGTGCCCAGGATTCTTCTCAAAGTTAAGGTAGGGTTTGATGGTTGAGGAC
Source organism: Invenusta paracnida (assembly GCA_036023295.1). Taxonomy (NCBI): domain Eukaryota; kingdom Metazoa; phylum Platyhelminthes; order Proseriata; family Coelogynoporidae; genus Invenusta; species Invenusta paracnida. The sequence continues at coordinate 1,413 of JAYRBW010061135.1, read as the reverse complement.
CTCTACATAGTGCTCAGCATATAGATTTCTCTGGAAACGATGGAGAGCAAATGTACCTGCTCGAGAAAAATCTTTTCAAGCCATAATGAATCAACCTCCAGGTTGAAGATGTGGTTGGTAAATGTTCTGGACCTGGTTGTGACCTCATACACTGTGGTAGTATAGATGTTGAGTTGTCTGTACAAGGTGGAGAGGCATATTGTCACTGAAGAGCACTGATGCCCACTGCTCAGCATTCTAGTGAATATTCTAGTGAAAAACCAAAGACAAGCTGCTCTTTGGACATACTCATCATAAGTAAGAACCATGATTCTAGACAAAAAGAATTAAACTATGACTCTGAATGCTTTTGTTCAATAATTTATAACCAAATAACTAAATAAATACTCATTGGCTGGTGACTTTGACAGAGTAAAGCTTTCCTTTGTGTCAACCAACTTAAGATGTGATAGATTGCATCATAGCCTACAGTACTACACTATCATGCAGTCAAATCTCACTGCAAGCACTGTCATCACTCTTTTTCTTCAATTCATGCTAAAAATATACAATTATTGAGGTAAATGGTCAATTTAACAAGCTTAAACCCTCTCTTCTCACTATGCTTGAATAACAGAAGTCTACACTGAATTGATGATTCAACATTTCAAAGTAGGACATAGAGGTGAAACTTACAGCCTGCACCGAATTGGTGCCACAATAATTCAAAATATAAGGAGACGAAATTTATAGCCAGCAATGCAGACACTTGAATAGCTGTTTGCTTATCAATTTAATCAGTTACATCAGAGTCAAGCTTGAAATAGATGATAAAATAGCTAGTATTGGTTATTTATTTCCAGCCCTTTGTGTATCCAGCACTCACTTCAACATATAAAAATTGTCAATAATCCTAGCCCCATATCACTTTAACATATAGGATAATTGTACAAAGTCTAACTCCATATCACTTCAACACACAGGATAATTGTATAAAATAGTCCAAGACTATATTACTTAAACATAAGGGGATAATTGTATAAAATAGCCCAGCACCATAATCTTGCTCATCACCTTCATGCACAGATTTTATTTTAAGACCACATTTTCTTTCAGCTTTTGCCATTACTGTTAATCTATTTTCTGCAATGCAGCAAAGCAATTTTTGCCAGCTTGAATACTCAGTCTTTTCATTACGGATATTTTACTTAACTCACCATCATTAAATTACAAAACTGCATGCCACTCCCAGGCTCCAAATTTTAATACTGCCAAACAACTTTATGTTTAATATTTAGGGCATCAGGGGTGATATTCATAAATGGGGCAAAATTGGGGAGAAATCGGGGATGTAGCAAAGAGGGAAAATTGGTATTCATCAACATTTGGGGGAAAATGAAACAGCAGCTATGTTGATTTAAGATGTCTGGCGAA
>JAYRBW010061134.1:0-10482 GCA_036023295.1 Invenusta paracnida | reverse complement strand
GCTGGTGAGGTGCATGGGTTAAGGTCGTAGGTGAGGGGCGTGAGACCCCCCCCCTCCCCCTGTCTTTGTTCTCGAAACACTCATACCCTACTACTACTATTATTACGTAACATTTAACTATGTAGCTATAACTATATATAACATGTTATTTTTAACTCTATTATTAGCTTTGTTTCTTAACTCTATATATATTTTTTACTATACTCTTTATATATGGGTTATTAATGGGTTAAACGTTAATTAAGCGGGAATTAGCGAAGTGGGATGACACGATAAAATATAATATTGTTAATATATTATAGTTTATGTAGTATACATACATATTATATAGTTTATAATATCTATAATATAAAAATATACAAGTAAGTTGTTTTAGTAGTCCCTGATACACATATATATATTTATGTATTTCATGTGAGTATTAGTAAGTCTATGATTTCTAGAAATACTTTATTTTGTTTAAATTAAAAATATATTATAATATATTATAATCTTTATTATTAGTTATTATTTATAAATAACGCTTGAATACATATAAAATATACAGTAAATGGATAATAGGTGCATTATGATTATGATGATTATGATGATTATGATGATTTTGATGATTGATATAATTGACTATACAATTATTAAATTGATACACATAATAAATGGCTAAATTAAATGATATTTTCTATCTATAAATGTATAATACGCAAAAATATTTTTCTTATCTGTGATGAAGAAATACATTAAAAGATATTACAAATAAATATCTGAGTATACAGAACATACCCTATATATCATATACATTTAAAATTAACTATAAATAATTATAATATATGTATAACTGCACAAATGTGAGAACACATTTAATATGGTTTTAATCGAGCTGTCGATAATTGTCAAAGAGACTTGTGCCGCACCATAAGATTTGAAATACGGAGGTGAAGCTTAACTTTGGCCCACAGTGGAGAAAAAATAAAAAACTGTGTGTGTTTAACATTTTACTTTTATCAAATTTAAGTTTAGATTTAATGTACAAGATTTACTAGCTATAAAAGACAAATTCTATATTGTGTAAAAACAAAGTCAGATATGTAAATATAATGGGCTTATAATACTACACATTTAAAGTTTTTCCATTTGTACCAATTGAAAACGCAAAAAAGTAAAACGGTTTTAGTTGAATATTTGATAACTATATATATATATATATATAAATGTAGTCCTAGATGATGCAAGGGGGGGCATGCATGGCCCTCATGGGCTCTCAGTGGTGCGACTCAGGCAATATTGAGCATTCTATCGTTATTCTATTGAACTGTGCAATACGTATTCGCCAACAATTCTATTTCAATAAGAGGAATTGTTCATTGAAGAAAGTGCTTTTTATTGACCAGAGAAATAGTTTCATATGCTTTTTGAGTAATAGTAATATTTATATAAGAATTCCGTTCTTGTTTTTCTTTGACTATGTATCTTAGACGCAAAATATAGAGCAAGAAATTGAATATTACATATTTCAAAAGTTTCATCGATTAATGAAAGATTTTTGGTATAATGGAAGAATAGGCACCTGGTCGGGGAATGTGCGATTTATGAAGAATTAACTTGTGTACAAAACACCCTATGTCAGTGTAGTCTCAGTAAGTGTAAATAATAAAAGCGATTATTTCAGAGAATAGCGGAAAATAACAGTATATATAACAGTTCATAAGTAGGGAACTGTACTTGTTAGCGAATTAAGAAATTTCCAAAATTTTCATGCCATACTTATACTTACAAATAAATCATGAAAAATTATTCTTGTTTTGTCTCGTTCATACATATCTTATATATCTTACATAGCATTGAAAAATATTTTATTTCATTTTTATAACTTTCAAAAAAGCAGTTTTCCAAATCTGAAAAGAACAGACAAGTCGTAGGCGTGAATCCATAGTGAAAAGTCGTATTTTTGGAAAAGTCGTACATAATATAATCTTATTTAAAAAGTAGTATTCAAAAAGTCGTCCTTGATAATATTAGGAAGTAAAATAATCGTGTTTAAAAGTCGTGTTCAAGAAGTCGTATATGAAAAAATTATTAAGTTAAAAACAAAGTAAACTCAGCGTTATTTGGAAAAAGAACACCACCATATTTAATAGTAAGCAAATGTATAATAATTTAATGTGATTTATCTTAAAATATATGTGATTACGTAATCATTTTCATAAAAGCAGATAATGCTTTGATTACAGTTCACAAAGTTGCAGTGCTTAATTAAGAATCAGTTTGACCAATAAAATATGTTTACTTAAATATTCGGAAATATGATGAATAATACGATTATTTGAATAAGATTTTTTGGTTAAGACTTTTTCACAAATACGACTTCTTGAATACTTAGCTTTGAATACGACTTTTCACGATTGAGCTCTTTTAATTATAGACGTGGAATAACGCGAGCTTTTCCGCCAAAATACTAATACTAATTTTAGATTGGATGACAGATTTTTATCCCATCAGCGAAATCTTAATATCACCAGAGGGCGTACAGGTTGGCGTCCTAATATTTACATTAGTTATGTCGTGATAAACATTTTCATCTTTTCCAGACTATATTCCAGGGGTACTTATCAATGTTGCCTGTTAATTGAACATTACTATTGGGCGTAGGATAGGGCTTATAACCTCGACTTGTGAAGAAATTAGCCACGTAAAAAGTCATATTCATACTCTTATGTATGGTCGGTACCGACCATTCCATGAGTACAATTGGAATGTCGACTTGTGAAAACAGTTTCCCGGCCTGTTGAAGGGCATCAAATTCATGACCTTCGATATCCAACTTCATTACCGCCTTCTTAAAGGTAATTACTTCGAGTAAATCGTCCATGAATATTGCCTCAACTGCAGTTCCATTACTTGCAGACTGTTTGTCCTGCGTTACACGACTTCCACCAAAATTACCAGGAATCAGATGAAGGAAGAATGTTTCGCGCTTACTCATGAGAGCGTTATGTAATAGGGTCACCCGGTCCTCCATTTTATTCGACAGCACAGTCATCCTTAACCGGCGTATGTTGTTGATATTAGCGTCGACAGCCACCACTTTGCGACGGCGCTTGGCTGCTGCCAGAGTGTACACACCTAGATTGGCTCCAATATCAAGAAGGTGAAGATCCGAATCCCTTTTGAAAAGGTCATCCACTTGTGAAATCAATCCAGATTCCCATGAACCATATCTAGCAATAAAATTGGAAATGAGATCTCCGTATGGATATGTAAATATGAGAAGATTCCCGGCTGGTGTTCTTAGAAGGTGTCGTCCAAAAAGAGGATTATTTTCTTTCGGTCTTCTAAACACGTTGCAGTATTTTATCGACATTAGGAATTGGTTATCATTATAAACCACTGTTGGAGAAACACGAGCTAAATGCCTTCCTTTTGAAATGTTCCATTGGGGTCGAATGAATTTTGTTATTATTTCTTGCGGGATTTGCTTAAAGTAATAAAGGTTTGCAATAAAACACCCTGCTATTATTAACAGTATGACACATTTTATATTCTTTGCAGTAAATGACATAATGGTTGAATTGATTACGAATAGGTATGTTGACTCCACATCCAATTGAGGATTAACAATTTGTAATGGTCCAAAATAATAAATTACAAATTTTTGTGTACCTACCTATGTGCTTTCCTATATATAATACTAAACACAAGTCATTTTATTCTTCTTAATCAAGTGTAATTTGCATTATAGTATAATATAATATTGTCTAAATACTTAAATGTATAGTGCTGTGCTTTTATACAATGGCATATTGGTGGTGTGCTACATAATATATTTAACTATCAATACTAATATGAGTCTAGTTAACACTCAATAGAAACACCCCTTTGCATAGTGGCCATCATTCAATGAGTATTTAAGTTAAAGCAAATAGTAATTATGTCTTCCAGTAAACGTAGAAAACTAATTATTTTGTAAAGTATATATACCTGGCATATATACATAACCACTATGGGATTATATTGACTGGTATTGTTTCAAAATTTGCTTATATCTAATAATTTTTTAGAAACAACATGCTTGAATTTGGCTAAAAATATTTGTATGCAGTGTTTTATATGATTTTCAGCGTCTATTATGTATTATACTTTTGAAGACTCAGTGAAAGTCTTTTAATTTATAACTTAAAGATATATACAGATCCTGTGTCAATTTCCAATATGTAAATCTGTATAACAGCAAATTTCTTTAGAAATAGGAATGCAAAAGAGATTATTCATAAATACCCATGTCCAATTCGTATCATATACTTTAATAAAAATTAAGAGCAAAAATACGACAGAAAATATTTACACTCCACATTTTGAATAAGTTATTTTATTATTTAATCATTCAACTTACACCTTAAATCGTTAAGACTTATTATACAAGTCTAATAGGATTTAAATATACTCTTTGATATATATTTTCATTCATTCAATAAAAAAATTACTAGTCTTTCGTTCTTACAAAGAGAAAATAATAACGAAAATAATACGAAGTAATACCAAAATAATAATAATTAATACTTATTACAAATAATATAAAATTATGTTATTAGTAAGATCTTAGTATATTTAAATATAAGTGATAAACCAATAAACTTTATTATGATATTATTAAGATCTGGATAAATTTGTTTTCAGAAATCTTTTTTCGTATTATGATATCGCACTAATATAATCACTTTGCTCCAATTGCTATAACATGATGTTTTTCTTTTACCTGTCACATGTTATGTATGATAAAAACTATTTGTTCTACGTGCCTACCTACATATTGTGAATCGTATACTATTCAACATTTTAAAATTGTCATAACATACCTATAAATTAAATTGAAACAGGAATTATTCTTAAATGCTATTATAAGTAAATATTTTAAATGTGTATTACCTATATACATTATATGTAATGAAATAAATAAAACATCCCCCGTAAAACCCCCGTACAACCCCATAAAATCCCCCGTATGTTTTCAAATATTGTTAAATACTAATTTTTCATTGAATAAATTGAAACATTAACAAATCAGTATAATTTTAATAATTAGATTTATGGTTTGTACAGTCTTGAATACTTATTAATCTGTGCTTTGTATACCTACTATACCCTACGTGCCAAAACAAATGAGAAAATTAGTTAAAGTATATTTTATAGTGCCAATTGCGTGAGTTCCTACTTGTTTATACATTATCAGGAGTAACGCCCCCCCCCCCGATCATTTGATTATGATTTTCGCCATATATTAGCCGACATAGCTATATTTAAAACATTAGAGCCTACCAGTTTAAATGTTAATTTAAGTGGTTAAGTTTATATGTAAAAGATATGTGAATTTGAATTGTCCATAGAGATCGGGGACTCGTGTTAGTGTTAGCCAAAGACATTAGAAGTAGGTACTCAAAAGTAATGTATTTAAATTCTGGTGTTAGATAGCTCATCAGAAGTAGTAGAACTCCGATTTCTATGGAATTGTCTCATTCATTTTGGCAGGTAGGTATAGTATATAAGGGTCTAGGTATATCCATAGATATCGTAACATTGTTTATCATCTATGCTTAGGTATCATCAGAATGTTATTACGATATCTATGTGTATATATCATATCGTAGATATCGGATAAATGTTAATCTTATAGGTATGTAGAAGGCAGAGAAGAAAACAAATCAATATCTATGGTGTAGGTATATCATATAGAGCGCACAAGTAAACTTTCTTGGCAGACAAATTTGACTAATATTCATGCATTGCTAAAACAAAGAACTTAAAATTCACAACATCCAAATCTTGATATTGGTTTGTAATCATAGAAAGTTGTTATTGATCCATTTATATGTTTGAAATGGTTTGCACCATAGAAATATAAGAGATGGATCTATAGTTTGCACTAACTTTCCAGTTTACGTTTCACTGTGATGCATTTCTTGTATTTCAATTAAAAATAAATTGTTTTTATTCTATTATTGTGCCATTTCTTTTTGAAACGATAATTTATTATTTTCACATTGAAAATATTAATTAAATATAATGGACATCGATTGTTCATTTCATTATAATTTATATTCTATAACGATCTTCTTTCGAACCTTTGACTTTATTATTATTAATGTCAATGATATCTTTAATACCAAAGAGTAAAAGAGACATGGTGCATGTCAAAATGCAATTTGAACTGATGTTGAAATAGCGTAACTTGACAAATATTCGAACTCTAATTTTTACGAGTATAACATTATCCGATATTTAATATAGTAAACGAAAAATCGCACAGAAAAACATTGACATAGGAAGAATCAGCGTAAAAAACCACGCTATTATTTTTAATATTTTTTCAATATTTATTCAGGGTAAAACAAGTGTTGGATAAATTTATCCGACACTTGCTGTATAGCGACAAAGTTCGGCAAATCTACCGCTTAATCGAAATATACAAAATTTTAACAAAAATCTGTAACAATAACCTATAATAGGTTATTAAAATACGAATAAATGAATAATTATTAAAATATAGAAAAAGGTATTAATATTGATATTATAGGCTATCCTGAATAAATATTGAAAAGATATTAAAACCCCTTTGTGTAGTTTTTTACGCTGATTCTTCATATGTCAATGTTTTTTCTGTACGATTTTTCGTTTACGATATTAAGTGTCGGATAATGTTATACTCGTTATTTTTTGGATCACTGATAAGGTTTCAAAGGTTGGGGCTGAATTGAAGAAGGAATTATCCTCTAAATTTAAACAGGTGATTTGAAATTTGCAATAAATTACTTATTGAATTTATTAGTTAAAAATTAAAAATTAAATTATACTCATATATACACAATTTGTCAAAATGAATGGCAAACACTTATTTTTCCTATTTGATTCAAATGCTACGTAGTATTTGAATCATGAATCATGAATCTTTGACTTTATACGTCTATAATATATTATATATTAAATACACGTATAAAGTCAAATACTAATATTGTTGAAATAATGGTCGCAAAAATGGTCGCATGCATTTATTTAATCTAAATAAGACTAATATTATTATTGTTGGAATAATGGTTGCATGCATTTATTTAATCTAAATAAGACTAATATTATTATTGTTGGAATAATGGTTGCATGCATTTCTATAGTTCAAACAAGGCTAATATTGTTGGAATAGGTAATGGTCGCTAAATTGGTCGCATGCATTTAAACAGTTCAAATAAGATTAATATATTGTTAGAATAATGCTCTCCAATTTGTTTCGTGTCATCTTCTCCATCAACTATCCTATCATATCTACCTCGCCTTCTCCCAACACGTCAAGGGCTTCGCCTTCTGCAGCCGTGCCAACTACTTCGCACTCTACCGTACCAACGGTTCTGTCTTCTTTCCTTAAATCCCGCACTAAGACACCGTCGTCTATAGACCCGCTTATACACAAGCGAAATCTCCCAGACTTGCTCAGGATCCTTCTCGTTCAAACATTTGTGCTTCTGGGTTCAACCTGCAAAAGTAAGAGGAATAACATTTTTTAAAGATTCGCAAATTACTTCTCGTATTTAAGAACAAGTATTGATATTTTCTAATCAGAAGAGTAACCCTAAAATAATAATCGTGTACATATACTTTTTATAAAACCAAGTGAATGAAACGCATAAGAGTTTCCTGATAAAATACACTTATTTATTCAATATGAAAGTTTTCACGAATGACCTTCTGAAGAGCGTAATACATTGTATAATTTATAATAAAAGCCTTAAACATTTGTACCTCCAATATGCTGGAAATGATATCCCTTGCTATATATTTATTTCAGAAGCAATAATTTCATTGTAAAACTTTATTGTTGCAATTTTACTTTTTTATAGGAGAAGAAGATTACGTATTGTGCTTTCGGCTGCCGATATTCCGAGGAGTGTATACAATCCGTTGACATGAGTGAAAGTCTCCTCAAAAACACAAAGATTGTGACTAATGATGTAATAATATCAATGATATTTGGTACAAAATATTATATTGTTTTAAAGTGATTAACGCAGTATTTACTAATTTATTAAAAATTTGGAATTAAACAGTTTTTATTTTTGTGGTATTTATTATTTAGAATTTTAATGTTGTAGTTTTCCATTTTTAGTAGTTTTTTTGTTTATTCTTAGTTATTTATTTCAATACATTCGTTTATAAATGGTCGCAAAAGTTAGCTACGTCTATATAGCCATAGGATTTGAATAACATAGACAAAGCTGTACATTTTTTATAATCAATTTATTTAAAAGAACTAAATATTTTAACAAGTTTCAACGAATTTTAGACACTTATTACAAACGTGGTTACCTCTTGTCAAATATGTAAAACAAGTTATGCTATACACCTTTTATTGTTAAAAATATATCGTACTAAAATGTTATTGTGAAAACTAATATTTGAAACAAAATATGTTTATTGGTGTAAAATGCATAACACGTCCATTTCGTGCAATTATCACTAATTGTATTTAAAGATGGTTTTATTTAACTTAAAAAAATTGTAGGTCAAGAACTTGCACTATGCAGATGCTGATGTCCTTTCGACGGAGTCTGACGCCATTAGGATAACTTTAGCTATCCACAACTTTTTTGGCGCCAAAGGGAGTTCTGTTTTATAGACAGTTCATCACCACAGAAGACTGTGGGGCTATTATAGAACGGGGGGGGGGGGGATATTATTCCATTGACTATAGTTTCTGTAGAGAAGTCCGCCATTCTCAGTGAATTCTCATATGATGGAGCGTCATATCATCGCCACCTGAGAGAGGCTGGGTCCTTTGTTTAATATTACCTTTTAATTTAATTTAATTTAACCTATAAAAAGTATCGAATATTTGGAATTTCGTAGAATCTTTTTTTGTGAAAACAATCCGAAACTATAAGCAGCTAAAAGTCAACGTCTTCTAAGTACTTTATATACAATCACATTTCTACATACAATTCTCTTATATACCCCTGTGTATGCTTACGTATATGTACATATATATCCGTCTTAGTACTTTATAAACAATCACATTTCTACATACAATTCTCTTATATTTATATCCTTACATATATATTTACCTTATATCTTTGTTCATTCTCATATATGTTTAGCCTATCAGTTAGAATCTAAGAGTTGTTAATTCTAGTTATTATTGCGCTGTAAACAAATATATTTTTACATATTACATTCTCGTATTCTGCACCATAATGATATGTATATTTCATTTTTATATACTTTGTATATTTATACTTCGTTCTATCTTACTCTTTAGACAGAACTGACATAGTATATACATAGACAATATAATTATATACGTATGTATATTTCGATCAAAGAAAACGACTATTATTAAAATATACACTTCACTGTTATAAAGAATCACCAGAAAAAATACTTAAATTGTACAATTAATGTTTAAAAGAATTATTCGATATTTGTTATAAACATTTCATTCACCTTTTAACCACGATAAAAAATACCACAACAAATTTATTTTTAGTATGAATATTATTTAACATAATTCAAATAGTCACAGGACGGAGTCTTACATAGTCTTCATACTGTTGTTTTTAGTCATCAATACTCAAAATTTTCAACAATTCTTTTCTAAAGACATATATTTACATAATATATTTATACATAATATATGATATGCACTTATATTAAACAAAACTTACTTTATTTTACTACTACTGCAATTTTATATAAGTAGTACAAATACAAAAATTATATTTTGTATAGAAAACATTTATAAAGACACATGGGTTCTTAACTCTGCGAATTATGATAGGCTTTTTAAATTAATATATTATAAATTTATCTTACATATTATATTGCGTTTTTATTATCCTTTATTGCTAATTAATGTCAGATAAAATTGGTGCCTTGTTTAAGAGAGGTTTAATTTTTGTTACGACAAATAATAACTTAATAATAAAAGTGGTTTATTTGTTGCGAAAATGTTCACCTATTCTATTTAAGCTGCTACACTAATAGTATATAAATAAGAGGTACCGCAAATTAAAATGTCTAAACCTTTAATAACACTTCCTTGTCAACTAACAAGTTGAAACTTTCTCATTTGGAGGTCTTATTTATTGTCTCTCAACGGTCAATGTAGTGTGTTCAGGAAGAGTTCGATTATTTTGTTGTATTATCCCGTGGGTAATTATTGCTCCGCTAAACCAGTCTAATTACGTCACTGTTTTAGTGTTTCACAATTTATTATGTAATTTTAATACATTCTGTTTCAACGTTGTAACCTATAACGTATAATTTATTTAAATTATATATTTATATATATTTTAAATGTATAACCTTTTTATCTAAGAGGAATTTATTCATATAATACGTAATTATTATATAGAGAACATTTTTATCGAACAAAACCTTATAGAGAAAAAACAAACACTTTTGTTGGGTAATATAAAGTTATTTAACAGCAAGACGTTTCGGTATCTTCGT
>JAYRBW010061133.1:0-10482 GCA_036023295.1 Invenusta paracnida | reverse complement strand
TTCCTATAAATTACGCCCTACCCCCTGGCTCCATATACATGTTTGTATATTATACTTTTCTGTAATTTACGACATGTGTTTCAATAATATATTTTCCTGATCAGTAATTTTTACTTAATAAGCATTTAATAATATTTTATTTATTGGTGCTGAATATTTATTTTTAAAGACATAGTAGGTAGGTACCTATATTTTCTATAAAATTACACACCTCAGGCAATAAAGCCCATCACTAAAAATTACGCCCCCAGACTAAAAGTACGCCCCCTCCCCTGGATCCGCCCCTACTAGTGCTATATAATAACGCATCCTTTCATTGTCAATACATTTTGCTTACCCACAGTGCGCGTAAACTTATGACTTGTGCTTATATTATATTACAACAACTGATTTGTAAAAGTACTTCATATTTATTCGATTACTTTTTAAATTAATTCTTCATGATTGTAATAAAAAATAGCACATTTGCAACCATTTACACAAAATATGTTGGAATTACCTGATTAGGGGTATCAGGGAGTATTTCTACGGTATAATAGCTTTCGCGCAAAATTGTTTAGTAAAATATTACAGGTTAAATTGTGTGCCTCGACTAGAATACTGTATACTGCCTAATGCATTAACACGAAAAACTAACTTGGCAAATTAGTTAATTAGTTAATCATTACAGTCACAATGTGAAGATGCCAATTACTGATATGTAGTAAGGTAGCAATGAATACCCCGTCTGGGTTGTACCTAAAGTGGATTTTTGTAGATTTTTTATACTAAATTAATACCAGATATATTTTATCACGTGCTCCAATCATGGATCATTTGACATGAGATGCGAGAGGGTGCACAATTAAAATAGAAAATAATTGATTTTAACATTTTCAAGTATTTGATAGTGTTTCAATGTTTGACACTGCACAGATTTAACTCAGTTACCGACAAATTAACTTAATTCAACCAGTTCACATATCAATTGGATCGCAGATCTTTTATTTCAAGATTGCTGAGATCACTGACAAGCGTAAAATTTCAAAGAAAGAATCGGAGCCAACAAATAAGTGATTAGTTTGCGGTAATAACTAATTCTAACAAGTATCCCGTATTGCTGCTGTTGTTGTAAAACTTCATGAGTTTTATAAATAAATAAATAGTTTACAACCATCAAGTGGTATAAATTCTCACCAGATAAGAAATAAAATGATAAAAGAAAAGAAAAGTAAAGAAAAGTAAAGAAACGAAATTAATAAAGATTAAAAAAAAGATAACTATATAATAGCAAGACCATGAAAATTATAACATACACAAAACGCAAAGCAAAATAAAAAGTTCCATCTGGAAAACATTAGTAAAAATGCATACCCAACAAAACAACAAAATTTACAACAAATACTTAAAACGATGGAAAATTACAGGAAAATTAATATTCATCTATTATTTTATAACACAGACCTATAAAGAATAAAGAGAATGTTATATTTTTCAGTTATATGTATATAACTGGTTGTTATATGTTAAACTGAAGTCATTCATTGATATAGTCCAGGCTCAAAACCAAAACTGACCAAAAGTTATACAATAGAAAGTTATAATGTGCGGAACTTAGAACCCTCAACGGTGAATTTAACTAGTTTAATTGTGCGCTACCATAACACTTTCCTTATTCTATAACTATACTTATCAACTACATTATGCAAATATTTTGCTCACTTCAATAATAATGTGATTAAAATTATTTTAAAGTAAATTTGGGACATCTAAATTCGTCTGTGATAAATCGTCCAAAAAACGATTGTAAAAATTATTTCACGTTTTTTAAATTTGTTTCGTTAAATAAACTTCTTTTTTGTGTAACTGTACTTAATTCAAAAGGGAATAAAGCATTTGGTGCTTTATTAATTTTACTCAATAATGTATCTAGTGTTATTTGTATCTGTGAGAGCGTGGGTAAGTTGTGATTTTAATACTTTACATACTTAAATACTTCAATTTACATTTGAAGTAGATGGATATACAATTGCATTCTATTTTGGATTTACAAAATGTGTCTTCTTAAATTTTGCATTTATAGAGTTATATAAGAAATAATTATACAAATTACTTTAGCTCATTCATCTCTGAATATTTTTTATTGGGGAAAGGTGTTAAAGTACTTTCGTTTTTTATTAAATAATAAATGAGAAAGTCTCTAAAACTGACACTATATTCTATAAGATAAAAAGGGGTGGAAGAAGAGCAAAAATGAGAGATGGCAGAAGAAAGACAAGAGGGGGATAAACTTCTCGGCTCACAAGACTAAACACTATCAAATTCATTTCAAGATAGTATTTTTATTTCGTTGACTGTCTGTCTCTTCCTTTGACAAGATGTCACTCAGTATAGGGTTCAAATGTGATCACAGCAGCTGCTACATCTTGAAAATAAAACATAATCAGAGAGCCAGAGGAAGGAGAAAGAAAATAGCGAGAGATTACGAATTTGAGGTGAAGTGAGAATCAGCCTGCTCAAAACGCTGAATCAGGCGACAAATTGCGAGGATTATCACTCCAGAGTTACTGTGTAACATAAACCGCTACCTCCCCTATGTGGACATGTGACACATACTTCCCCTGCGAAGAGTGTATTTGTTTATTTTTGACTCAGATCTTAACAAAATTGAGTGAACGTGTATATATATACGTCTACGCTATGACACTACTGAATTATGCCAGGACTAGCTTGTATTGAGGTTGTATTATATCCACAAAGGTCGTACAGTATGTCACATCCTGCAATCGAGAAAAACTTACTTTCACTGTGTACAAGTTACGCCATCCTATATAAGTGTGTTTGTTGTATTTATTACCTAGAACAGCCGGGCTACTCGACTATACAAATCGAAAATCGAAATAAAGTAACTCTACTTATTTATACACTCTTTCGGAAAAGGGGTCGGGCCAAAAGGTTACGTGGAAGGGAAGTGTGGATATAAGCATATAATTAACCCAACCCAGAAATTGTAGATCACGTTGTACCTAATGATGGGAAATGCGGTGATATAGTTATTAAACATTTTTGAAATGTTGTATTTAATTGTTTTGTATGGTGGACAACATACAGTTGTCAGTATCAAACTAACAGCTTTTATCAATTGTGTTATAATTATTTTTTATTTAAATTATTCTTCTGTGCAGATATAACGAATTAAATATTTATAATACATAAAATTGACAAAACTGTTTTATTAAAATCTATAATTATATTTAGCAAATTCTTACAATGTGAATGTAGGTTTTAGAGTATTTATTTTTGAATTATTTTTTCATGCACCTTTTTAGGTAAACTAGTGATATGGTAAATTGATAAGGTAAATATCGATATTTTTTATTATATTATAATATATAATTAATGTGAAAAACTTATTGAATCTGCATATAAAATTGTATATACTATCGTATATAATGTATAACTATAAACGATAACTTCTAAAATGACTTTATTCCAAACTTTTTGTGCAAACCCCAAAGATTAATAACGCAATAGCATCATTAGGACACAGAAAAACACATGAACTTCTAATTATTTTGAAGAATACAATCATTTGTGCATCTGTCTGTTAATTAATTGTACTCTATATTTATATATATGTGTGTTTAAACTAAGGGTTAAAAAACGGCAAATTTACACACGCACAACTGACATTGTAACTGCGGCTTAATAAGCCAATAAAATGTGCGTCTCTTATTGATTTATTGATGAGTAACATTATAACTAACATTTATATTGGAACGTAATGTATACCTTTATTATTTTAATACTATACCAATGGCAATATAATTACTACAAAATCTCCGTTTCAAGATGTGAATGGTCTACAAGCTTCCAAAATATTGAAGATCCTTCAGATCACAATGAAAGATAAAATTACAATTTTAACTCTCCGTTTAAACTTGAAACTTTACCTAGGCAGAGTAACAACTTGTAACTTTTACTTTTAAAATTCCTGCTCAGAAAAATATGCTTCACCTTAAGCTATATATCCATCTATATACAATTTTTTGTCGATTTAGTCATATTTACAAAAAGCCGATGCAATATAAAATGTTTGCACTTTTTTGTGTCTTATCGCTTTCAATAACAAATGGAAGAAATTATTTATTTCTTATTTTCGCGAGATAATATATATATATCTTATGTTGTTTTTATCATTTCAGTGCTAATCGCCCTGCTTAGAATTCATCTCTTCGAGTATTCACCTCCTAATCGTCCAATTCTGTCTAACCTCCGAGTTCGATACGACAAACAGCAATATTTTTCTCTGGGGTGAGTATAGTAAAGACAGAATTATTTCAGATTATATGAAGTCAACAAGTAAAGCTTGTTGTGAACACATAAGATGTTCTCGCGTTCAAATATTAAATTTATTCCAAATTAGTTTAATACATTTTTTACAATGAATCATAAAAATAGTATATTTTATGATAAGTTATAAACCTGCTTGTAAGTATTATTTCATGTTACCCATAACCATATATAATCTTTTGTAATCGCGAAGAAAGTCAAAATCATTTACGCGAACTTTTCTAACGCATTTTCTTTTCATCATTATTAAAGGAAATATTATTTGATATAATATTAAACATTTTTTCATTAAATATCGCGAAATATCCATGAATCTTTGCAATTAGAAATTTTAGCACTTGGATTTAGCTTGACTGTTAGCGACCTCCAGAGTTTATTTGTTTAATGTAGCAAAGCAAAATGTTTTGCTTTGAAATTTGTTTCATGATAAATTATTTTCAACAATGACCCATCGGCTTTTTTGTATATTTTTTCTAATTTCCCGATTTTTTTCAACTTTTTTCATTTGTTGCAATATCATTTAAATTACATATATGGTATAGTACATATTTAAGGTATTTATAAGTTATTCATTTGTACATTCATAAGCCAACATAAAACAACCTTTAATTATATTATTTGTATATCATATAATATATTGTAGGTTAACAATTTCATACAAATTATTTTACGCCAAAATAATAATTAAAAACTTTAGATACCAGTGGATATAATTGTTTTTTTTATTTTAGAAATATATTTAAAAAGAAATATGACATACTTTTACAAAAAAATGAAAATTTTAAGGACTATTTTTTGTATTAAGCGTCAACAAGTAATACGTAAATATTATGTCATTAATTTATTAATTTTAGCTTTTTATAATAAGTTCTATATTTAATTGTAAAATGTACTATATATTATAAATGTTGTTGTTATTTTCTACAAAGTTTATAGTTTACTCATGTGTTAATCAATATTATTATTATATATTTTGTATATGCAAGCCTTCCCCACAGCTTCGAAATATCTGTTTAATAATAATAAATGCAGATTTTGACTAGTTGAAGTCTATAACTAATGATATCATTTCAAGGTTTGATATTGCAATATTACAAATAAATTGAAGTTTATACATATATACAAATAGTATCTTACCATATGCGTTCTAGTAACACGAGACTCATTTTTACCTCACAAGAATACTTAGTATCTGAAATGAACAGTATTCGTTGCCTATAAATGTTGTATTGTCTTACTCACTACATAATACACGTGAATTTCACCGGTTCAATGTAGTAAAGTTTAAAAGTTGAATTTGATGTCTGATGGATTGAATTGCTCGCAGCCATGATATCCAACTGCCAATTATTAATTGCTCACGATTTGATCGCGATAGTTGAAATTAAAGTTGAACTATGTCTGTCAAAATCTCTTTCTTTCAACGTTATGCATACCTAAATATGTCTGAAACAGAGAAGAAAAAATGTAATATCTCTTAAAAGTACACACATTTTTCTCTGATTCATTATAGAATAACATAATTTGTGTGTTCCTATTTGATTTTCACATGTTATACCTACTACATGAGCTATGTCAATCTGGTTATATCGGCTGTGTGTGTAATATGTTTATTCGGATTACACATTGGCCTTGCACCTAAGATGTCGTCAATTCATATTAAAATAATCAATTCGATTTGAATGTCCTTAAAAAACGCATAAAACGAACCATTCAAATCGCCATGGGGAATACGTTATAGGTACTAATGAGTAGACTTTAAAATTATAGTGGAAAATATTGTTATTGTCAATTAAGCATAAAAGGATGACTTATTTGTCAAATATTTCTAATTCAATTTTTAATAACTAAATATCACTTTAATCGTCCGATTTATTTTAATAGCTCAATAGATATAACTTTAAATTGTTATACTCCTCTATTATACAAAATTCCAAACATTTTTTTCTCAACATTTATGTTTAACTTATTTGCTGCTTTAATGACTTTGAATCCCAATTTTATTAATATTGTATAACCTGCAGTTTTTTTATCCCTATTCGCATTTGAATTGATGTATACCAATATAATAAAACGTTAAACAGCGTTATAATAGTTACAAATTTATTATGTATTGGTTGCTGTGCATATACATGTAAAATTACACTTTTAGATAAAGATATACAAAATATTGAAAATATATATTAAACATATATATTTAATGACAAACTTGTTTTCGATACATTGCTATTTTAAAGTATATTTGTGTCTTCATAAAATAATTCAGGATTGAAGATTATATATAAAAGGCACATACATTTTGTTTTTGTCATTTTATTAAATTTGAGATAATATAAAAAACTAAAAGGTAATCTAATTTTAGATTTTGAAAACTTACATTTAGCCTAACATTACTTTAAAGATTACTTCAAATAGGATATAATATGATAAACATATTATAATAAGATTATTTCATTCAATAGATATTATAAACACAAAATGCTTATATTTAAACTGTGATATTTTAGTGTATCGTTGCGCTAACAGGTTAGTGAATCCAGCTGTTAGATGTTCCCGTATATATATATATATCTATTATATGTATAATGTGTCTTGTTTGATCGTGTAAACCTCGTCTTATTGATCTGTAAGTGCTCAGATAAGAATTTTTTTATAAATCAAAAGAAAGATGTAGCTATAATTTTATTATATATTTGATCTGACGACTTCTCCTATATATAGGCTGTGTCCTTATTAGGGGGACCTCATATTTCCAACCTAATGTATATTAATAACGTTTGACCTATGTGTACTTGTAAGCAAGGACGCAGGAACCCCTCTATACTTCTATAGACACCTCTCGAACTCTTCGGAAGAACTATATATCATTAATATGGCGTCAAAGAGTAAATTGGGGAAAAAATATCTTATATCTTAAAAATCAATTATCTTGTGTTTTAGATGGGAATTAAAATAAGTAAAGAATATATAGGTGCACCTTAAGATGATTGATCTAAAAATTACTTTGAAATAAAGTAAAGTGTTGAAAATAAAAAGAAGGTTGAAAGGACTTGATAACTCATTTTCTATTGTTTTATGGGTTAATTTGTCATATTTTATCAATTCATATACTTGCTATACATTTTGCTCATTATACCGAATTAGAGGTAATATGTACTCAAATACACCGTATGAGTAGGCACTCTAAATAAAATTTTAACATTAATGAATTGCACTATAACACTTTTTATTCCATTTTACAAATTCTATTAGATTATTCTGCTCCAGATTACCGGCTATATAATTAATATTGTTGAAATGTTCACTGTATTTACAGATATATTAATATTAAAATATTCATTATAAATGTCTTCATATAAATTACAAAATTTAAATGTCATTTATTATAGACTAATAATAATTGATTCTCTGTATTGCTTAATTTACATATTTTTTTATGTTTTAAAGTTCCACAATTTTATGATTACGTAATTCTTTTACCACAAATATTTATAAAATCTATTGTATAATTGTATAATAAATAACAATCAATTTTAATTAATTTTAAACATGGAAATATACGTACACTTATCATTAAGCTATTCATATTTCATAACATAATTTAATACATTATATAATATATTAATACAAATATACATAATTTAAAATCATCGTTTTTATAATTGATTTGAATTACTTTTTTGAGCAATAGGGACCGTTTCCAAAATAGACAATTTCAGTACACATGACATCTCTTCAATCAATTTTCCGACTAATCATCTACAATTCACCTCTTTTCTTAACTACGCAGTCCATATGAGCTTTTTTAAACTAAATATTAAGTATACACATCATATTCAAGTATATACTAGATACACAGTATAACCGTAATGCCGCTTTTGAATCGCAATTTGATTCAAAATTTTGTGGAACGAAGTACAAAAGTGTGCAAAAGAAAACGTCTGCACGAAATATGATTCACGCGAAAGTTTTTAGAAGACAAAAACACCTTTTAATCGTTTGCCTTGATTGCCTTGTGTAAACATACTCGTAGTTAGTAGCTTGCCTACCTAAACCGCACCTCAGGTAAGCCAGGGCGTGGCACTTTCCAGCTTCTTTCAATGCTTAAATATTTTTCTCAATGTGCTATTTCCCCCCTAAATTAATCTTAAAATGTCCGCTAAAAATCTTTAAAAATTAACCGTTTCTTTCGGTACCTATATTTGTACCATTAATTTGTAAATATGCCGTAATTCAGATATTTACTAATATTTCCAATAATCTCTGGTAAATTTTTCCGATACACAGGATTACAAATCAAAAGTTTTACAATTAGGAATAATAATTTAGAAGAAAGTAAAAATACGAAAAGACGAAGATAAAGCATTTTGAGGATTGTTGCCGTGCATTTATTGTACTTTTTGGAATTAAAATGTAAATTTTTGATAACAAATTAAGACTATACATAATTAATTATTCTATCTGAGTGTTAAAACCATAATTAAACTAGGAATTAAAACCACAATAGAATAGTAATTTGACAATTTTATAAATTAGTACTTTATCAACTAAAAGGCAAATGAACAAAAATATATTACGTCTTTAATATTGAGCAAAACATTACAGATGTATATACGTACATGTGTATAGCTTTTAATTGGCTCATAAGATACATGAGAACATACATAATTATTAAATACCTAAATATAATGAATATAAAATAATATGTTATATTAATAATAAATTACTTTTTGCTGATTACCTATAATTAAATTTTTATATGAAAAGAAACAAAAAATAATTAATCGTAATCTAAAAATATAATTTATAAACAATTATTGATCTTTCAATATGGTTATTTGCAGAATGTAACAGAACATATGTAGTTAATGCAGTTATAAAGAAAAGAGCAAAATTGAAATTACAAGAATTTTTAATGTTGCAAACATTAATTAAATATAAAATATCGTTTGTTAATTTTGGAAAAACCTTAATTGTGTCGATAATATGACTAACATAGACTACTGACATAATGACCAGCTTCACCTAGATATCTCGTATGTTTTCATTACTATAATTTATTAGTGCAAGATATTATTTTTCAAGATATCTTATTTCTAGATAAACAGACTACTCTGCTGTACACGTAAACTGGCGTCTGTTTGAAAAACTGAAATATTGGAGTAAAATGAGCGCAAACTATGGCGTCATGTTACTAAAAATAGAACAAATCTACAATTTCTCTCTCTATCCTCTCTAAGTTTTCATTTAGGTGATAGGTAACAAAGAATCAAATTGCCTGATCCAATAATGTATTATTGAAACATTATTGAGAACATATAGCTATGAAATGTTCGTGATTGTCTGACAGTAAAAAGTAAAAGTCTTTTTTTGATAGCTAACCGAACAACTACGATATGGTTAATTTTATGTGACCAGGAATAAATTTTACTATATATATACACGCATTTATAATGTGTAAAAATTGGTTTTGCTTATATTTTGTTTTCGCAGTTCCGACGTTTACCAATAGGAAGACTTACCCATCTAGATAGACAATATGTACAATATTAATATGTTAATTTTATAAGCAATAAAGTTATTAATATAACGAAGCATTGGAAACATTACAAAATCGAATATGACTGAGGAAAAAATACTGTGATACAGGGGTAAATGATTTTGGTTAGATTTAATTTGTTTAAAGTATCAAAGCTATAACAAAGAAAGATTTTTGACTGCTGTAATAGTAAATGAACAATTTTGTGATGAGCGAATATTCCATCTGTTTGATACACATTGGTCTACATGTATATGCTAAAAAAATTTATCACTTTTTATTAGATTTCTCCGTCTCTAATTGATATTGTTAAATATATGTACAATATTTTATTTATTAGTTACCAGTGTATGACACAGTGCTACATACCAAGTTGTCAGCGGAATTCTCTCATTGTTTTTAATTTAATGTATATTGATCATTTATTGTATGACCTTCCAATTATACCCAAATTGAGGTATTTTTATATCTATTTTCTGGAACAAAAAACCATTGAACTTTACGTAAGCGAATTCAAAGCATTTTAAAATTGAGCACTTAAGGCCACGATACATCAGGCATCGGCGAAAAGTCAACGCCTGTTTCATGATACATCAGGCATCGGCGAAAAG
>JAYRBW010061132.1:0-10483 GCA_036023295.1 Invenusta paracnida | reverse complement strand
ATTATATTAGTTTCTCTCCTGCGTTATTTTGGGTTCTCAGCGTTATTATTTTATGACAAGGGCGTACCAGCACTGATTATATTGTATATGTGTAACATTCTGTTCCCTTAGTTAGCTTATACATGGGGTTACACTATAACTGTACACATGTAGATATATCAGGCAATGAGAACATGTAATAAGGTACTAACTATATGGTACATAGTAAGACCAGAGAGAAGCAAGAATAGAGGTGCACATTTTATCTGTAAGTCGTTTTCATTGTATAACAAAACTCCATGCCAATATCAATTATTCCCCTTGTCTGACCACCAATGACTAAATTCTGTGTTATAACTGCTTTGTTTTACTATGATGACTCATATCAGCTGAGTCTAGCTTTCTTCTCCCTACCCTCTACATTTTCACCCAAACTGTTTTCTTGTATTTTTATGGGCTTATTTATTATTTAGAGAATTGTTTATTTCAGCTAAAAATATATTTACATAAATAATAGGTCTAATCTAACTTACATTCTTAGAAAATTCCACATTATGACATATTACATATATAAAATGAGTAGATTAAAATATAAATTTGACAGGAGAACTTTTCAAGGGGTAATCCATCATTAAAAGGTTAAAAAACCAAAGAATAAAAAACAACAGATAAACACAATAAACTATCATTTTTGACAACATTGTGTATTTTATATTCAGCAAAATATCATAAATGTTAAAATTTTGATAAGCAACAAATGAGTTTTAAGAATATATCTATGAAATAATAAATACTGTTATTGATAATACCTTACTATAAATACAATGATGTATGCATTATTTACAAAGAGACAAATATTTTAAAACGTAATCCTTATTATTTCATTAATAGAGAATTGGAAGAAATTATTATTTTGAAGCATATTTTTTCTTATTATATAATTATAAATAATTAATTATTTCATAATAAAGTATTTTTTATTTATGAATGTATTATAAGATAGAATATATGTACATTAATTTTTATAATGATTAGATATTATCATGGTCATATTTAAATTTTGTCATGGTGATGTTCTGTATTAATAAAATTTATTAAAACACACATATATATATGTGTGTGTGTGTGAAGAGACCTTAATGTATTCAAATATTTAAACAAATGTTCCCTTTTAATAATTATATAAATAAAGAGACATTTTATTCAAAATAGATCATCTTGAATACACCATTAGGAATACCCAGATTGAGCAGGTGTAATGGTGGAGTGATCATATAATTACTTATATTTTGTGACAAAATTACATATTTGTTACCGAAGTTAAATTTAGTAAAAATCATATAATTACTTATATTTTGTGACAAAATTACATATTTGTTACTGAAGTTAAATTTAATAAATTCAGTTAAATTTAGTAAAAATCATATAATTACTTATATTTTGTGACAAAATTACATATTTGTTACTGACGTTAAATTTAGTTTTGCCAGCATAGATCTGCTTTAAGAATTTACACTAGTATGTTTTCAATTTAAGGCTGATGTTAATAGTTTAGGTACCTAGGCTTATTTTAGCAGTTTTTTTTAGTTAGTTTGTCCAGTTTTTACTTTATGTCAGCTTCTGAAATATGAAAAAAGCAAATTTAGAAGTATAGGCTCAGTTACAGTATTACTAGTTGAGAAGCAGAAATAACAATTTAAAAATAGTTTTCTAAAATTATTTTCTATACTGATAATTCATGCTCATTTCAAACTTCTATTTTCAGTTATTATTTTGCTTATACAAACTTTTGATAATGGCAGGTAAATATGATTAACTTTTGTTGATTTTTTGGTTAATACATATATGTATCATTAGGCAATATCTGATTATTTGTCTTTTTTAGAAAATGTGAAAGAAATTTCCTTGGATGAATTAAAGGATGCTCTTCCACAAGATGATATACCTACTCTTAAAGAATTTACATTAAAAGGTTTGTTTTACAGTATTATTGTAAAGTTTAGTATTTTATGGTTTTATTTTTATAAATTTCAGAGGTATCAAAGTTCATAAAGGATGGTAAAGCAAAGCGAATTGTAACAATGGCTGGAGCTGGAATTTCAACAGGTAAAAACCTTGATGAAGATAGGTATTATTAAAATTTCAAGTAAATTTATCTTTTGATAATCTTACGAATTTTTATTATACATTATCTAGCCATCTATTTAATAATAACATCTTGTTTTGTTGAATTTAATTTACTTTATATCATTTTCAAGAAGACTAATCTGACTACCCTGCTTCCTTATTTTATTGTATATAAAATGTATGCAAAGCATAGCACATATAAATACATTTGACTTTCTCACAGTCATTGTTTTATTGTGTATAAAATGTATACAAAGCATAGCACAAATAAATACATTTGACTTTCTCACAGTCATTGTTTGCTTAATTGGAAATATTTGTAACCAAATTGATAATTGTTAAAGGATGGTAATATTTTGTCATAAGATGTGTATCAAAATGTAACTGGAAGTTTGAAAAGTTTTATTGATTAAAACATCGAACTTTTAAATTATTCATTTATTATTCTATATTATGTCATAATATAAAATAATGTAGTAGGCATCGTTTTATTCGTATAATTCTGAATCATTTAATATATTGTGTTTTTATTAATGTAAACAAATTCGAAAAAGGCTTATTGAACAACCTGTTTATCTATTTTTCTGTCTATCTTCTATTCGGAACTCAGCCGCTGGTATTCCGGACTTTCGAAGTCCAGGAACTGGGCTCTACGACAATCTTGCCAAGTATAACTTGCCCAATCCGATGGCGGTGTTTTCTATTGATTACTTCAAGATGAATCCAAAGCCCTTTTTTGAGCTTGCAAAATCTCTCTACCCTGGTAAATGTAAGGTAAAGAAATATATATTAAATTTTTTAAGCCAAATGTTAAGTATTATATTAAATTTGTTTTCAAATATATATTATGTATCTATTACTTCTCCTTAGCTTTGTTAAGATAAATTTTGAATCTAGGATGAATTATAAATTTCCTCTATTGGTTTTGTTCAATTTAACTATAATACTAGTTAAGTAACTATAAAGTTGTCTAGTTTTTCAGATAAGCTCGTTAAATTATTGATTTTACTACTTTATTATTTTGAAATTTCATTCCCCGATTCATATTTTCAGCCGACATTGACTCATTACTTCTTTCGACTATTAAACGAGAAAGGCCTCTTACTTCGACATTTTACACAGGTATTGACCTGGATCTTTTACTTTATATATTCAATTGTAAGAGTATTTCAAGTATTATATATTATGTTGTTTTGTACATGTAATTATTTATCAAACATATAGTTTTATTCATATTTTTCACAAACTATTACTTTAGATTTTATTATAATATTTTAAATGGTTATTTCCTTAAACAAATCAGGGGTCGTAGTGGTCATACTTTTACATATTTATCATACATACTTTTCTGTGTTGTATTATTATATTATTTTTTGTATTATCATTACATACCTTTGATTTATGTGTAATTTGTCCTGGATATGACATTAAATTGTATAATATGAGATGGAAAAAAATGTGTTTTGTTTACCATTTTCCATCCAGGTACACAAATGTCTTCCTGGTGCAATTGCACAGTACAAATAGTATATATTAATATTTACATGTATTGAAAAAAAGCATTTTAAATTTAAAGCATTTATTGAAATTATAAAGGAATTTCAAGAAAATCCTTAAAATTTGAGTATTTACTTTAATTGTTTTTCATGGAATGCTTTAAAAAATGCTTTCGGTGACTAATTTAAATTTACTGTAATTTCACTCTGTCTTGACATTTTTACTTTGTACAATGTAACAGACTACAATGTTGTTGAAGTTAATAATAATGCCTCAACTACATCGAAAGTAATAACGTTATGAATCGCGTTTCTTAATTTTACAGAAAATTTCTGAATTATTCTTTCCATTTTATTGATCTTAAATAACTTTATTAGCTTAAAAAATGGTGGTGTTCGATTGTTTATACTGTATATAAGTTGTATTTATTGTTATCAACGAAATTTGTCAAATTATATCTAAAAATATAAATATAATCAGTAAAATTTGATTTTGATTTCAAATTAGTTTAAAATTTTGTCTTAAAAATAATTTAGATATACAATTTATAATAGTTTCCACAAATTAAAAGATTGTTTAAATGCCTTTTATATGTAACAATTTTACCGTGTAAATAATTGATACTTATTATCGGAAATCTTCAACTACAGATATTTTTTCTAATCTAGCCTTTAATCTATTGGTACATCTGTAGCTTCTTCCCATCTAATTCCTCAATTATAACATACCTATGCATTCCCAATCCTTTCCTAACACAAAGAATGTGGACAATTTGGAGAACCTTGCAGGACTACCGGATGAGAGTATTGTTGAAGCACATGGTACCTTCAGAACCAGCCATTGTATCGAATGTAAAAAGGAATACAAGCTCGACTTTGTCAAAGGTACTAATATTTGCAATTCTATCTAAATTTCTCTCAATTGCGCGAGGTATTCAACTTCTTCTTTTACCAATTTTTCCGCAGTGTATTTGCTCATTTTTCTGTGTTGTTATATCATTTAAATGTGAGGTGTGTGTGTTTTGCTTTAAAGATAATTATGTAATGTTTTATTGTTTAATTATTGCAGAATGCCATATACAAATTCTCAAATGATTATTTTGTTGAATCTAAGCTTGCTATTCTTTTGAAAGTAATAAGACATAGAAGTGATTTTTTTAAGAAATTAATATTTATGGATTATCATATCAAGAGAAATAATGCAGTAAACTTTAGTTGAATTTTACAACCAATGTTACCTATTTACACATATTTACTATATTATAATATTTAGTAAATTCTGATTTGTTATTTTTTTATTAGTTTCTTATTTAGAATTATTATATTTGTAAATTGATGAACGGTCATAGAAAATTTGAGTTTTAAACACAAAATAACCTTTTATCTGTTAATCATAGGATAGTCTAGTCATTCTAGCAAAATATTCTGGATAAATTGCTAACAAAGGTTTTATGATTGATAATTGTAGATATAGGTCCCAAATAACACCTCTGAAAAGTTCCAAGTTGGGGATCTTTATGAATTTTTATTAAATCATTTTTTCTGATTTTCCATATTAATTTATATGAAAGATTTCACTCATTTTGTATAATTATCTTTAAAATCGTTATTTTTTAGTAAATATATGTTTTATTCTTACCTTTAGATAACATATTTTATATCAATTTGTTGCTCTAAGTGTTTCATATAATTTAAAATAGAAATTAGCTTCAAATCTTCTCTAATTCAAATTCTCTATACTTTAGAATATTTTTTGGGATTTAAGGCTAAAAGTGGTTTAATAATCAATAATTGTAAAGTATATAGAATTTGAATTATAGAATATTTGAGGCTAATTTCTATTTTAAATGATAGGAAACACTTAGAGCAACAAATTGATATAAAATATGTTATCTAAAGATAACAATAAAACATAAATTTTCTAAAAAATAAGATATTTAAAGATAATTAGACAAAACGAAGAAAATCTTTCATTCCATTAATATGAAAAATCAGAAAAATGATTAAAAAAAATTTCTCAATTTCTCTGGCTTGGGATTTTTCAGAGGTGTTAGTTGTGACTTATATCTACAATTATCCATCATCAAACCTTTGCTAGCAATTTGTCCAGATTTTCGTGAATTTTCAGCCAGAATGACTGGACTACAAGTACAATTTGTGAAAACCTTTAAAAAATATTTTCTTTCGCCCACTATTTTTAAGAGCGCGTTTTCGCCGACAAAATCCCTATGTGCACTGAAGAGGGCTGCCCCGGTGTTGTTAAGCCAGGTAGGTGTCGTTGATTTTCTATTTCTCTATATTGTTTAACCTTTTAACGACAAAATAGAGTATAAAGGAGTAGGGATACATGAGATACAAGGATATCGTAATAGGGTTGTATTTTTATTGTTTAAAATTTATTTTATTGCCTGCGTTTTTATATTTTATTGTTAATTGTTTTAAGAGTAATGTATGGTAAATCGAATGAAAAATTTATCGAACTACATTTTACTATATACTACCAATTACTCTGTTATTGGGAAATTATAACTAAACATAAAAAGTTATGCAAGCTCATTACAAGAAAAAAGAGAGAGAAAAGTATAACCCAAGAGATTCAAAATAAAACTAATGGAATTAGAGGTACAAAGAAAAGTACTGAAAATATGATAAACCGTTCTTTATGTATATTCTAAAATACATAAAAATAGTAATTCTAAATTAGTTCATTACCTTTATAGAAAAATTATTTTCCAGTGCAGAAGCAAATATTATGGCCATGTAATAAAGGAAAGAAAAATGTATAAACTGAGGTTATAGTACGGGACTTGGGTCCTGCCAAGTTGTGTTTTAATCGATTTGTTGCGTGGGCAACTATCGTTATATTTTTGTTTTTATCTCATTTTGATTTAATACATTCATGTTTATAATAATCTACAGTAATACTTGTTGGACAATTAATTGTTGATAAGCTTTTCGGACCATAGGTGTTTCAAAAACATCAATTCATAAGTGAATTTTGTCAAACGCTTTATACGCTTCACTTTGTATTTGGCTCATCAGTGATACATGCAGATTATGGACCCCATAATTATTATATAAACATTGTTTCTATACTTTACCATTATAGATTTGTCCATATTAAAAATGTGTTACTTTCTTCCGTATCACATGACCTATGTTACGTAGTGTTTGTATTGGAACCGTAGAATCCTTTAATCTGTCTTATGAGATCAAAACAGAGGTAGATGTTTATGTCATTTCTGTAAAATATTTTTCTAATCATTATTTAATATCTTTGTATTTAGATGTATAAAAAAAAGATATATTGGCTACTACATAGACTTAGCTAACTTGGCTAATAGTCTTGTTTATTTTGAAAAATTGTCATTTTAGTTTATAGTTTTGAAAGGAATAAATGCTTTTTAGTATTATATAAAGTTCAAAATATAATATATTATGCAAAAAAGAAACATATTTCTTTTCCATATGAGTGTAAATTTTAAAGCAGCATAATTCGATTCTACAGGTTGTCGCAACACAAAATCTTCATGACGATGATTTTAACGTTTGGAATTTTGAGGACGGTTCTCATTGACATTATGAAATCAATAGTCTTCAGTGATGAAGCTATGTTTTATCTTATGATAACATAAACCAGCACAAGTGTCATTATTGGTCCGACAATAATCCACATGAGATAAGAGATACCCAGGCATGATCCGAGTACCCCACGACTAATGGAATGGGCACCCATTTGTAAAGATCATGTGATTAGTCCTTTTTCTTCGACTGGTTTCTTATTTATCCAAGCTGTAGGATTATTTCACATCGATACTGGATGATCTTCCTCTTGCTTTACAAATGTTACTGTGATTTGAGCGGGATAATGCTTTATAGCACTTTAGTCTAAATGTTAAAGTTTAAATCTTAAAAGATAAACATCTGGAAATCAGGTTTTCAAAGAGGAAAAGTAGAGGAAGTAAAACCATCGGAGAAAACATTAGCTGTGGCAATTGACTGTACCAAGGTGTATAACCGAGTGTGGAAGAAATGATTGTTAGAAAGAATGTTGGAGAGAAAAGCCCCCAGAAGCATAATTATGTGGATAAAAACCTTCCTGGAAGACAGAAAAGCTAGCGTGAAGATAGGAAACGATAAACATTTTTAGTTTTACTTTCACCTCAGCAGTAAAATCAAAGGCCTTATTAAAAACGCTAATTAGAGTGGTGTGCTAAAAGGGTATTTAATAAAACAGCCCTGACTGCAAATCTGGGTGTTTAGCAAAACAGAGGTGTCTTCATTTTACCACTCTTGTGTTCGAGCAGTGTTTAGTTAAACACCCTGACTAAGGAAATATAGGTTACACGTACATTGTTTACGGTGAGTTAATTGGTTCTATAGTTCATTCTATTGATTTTGTGAGTCAGGTGCATATAGGATAATTTCCTTATAAGTACATACAGGTAACATAAGATTAATAAAATGAATACAATAGTTCAAAATTTGTAATAATGTAAATTAATGTTAATAGTTAATCATCCAAGAGCATTCTATCCTAAAATTTCGCTCTTACTACTTGAAAATAGCGTGCAATTATTTCCCTTCGTGTAGCCTGTCCAAGGCGGTTTCCATCTAGGCGCGCTCCTTGGTTGAATGCACCAATGTCAATAATAGCGTCGATATCTAAATCGCGTCACGGCACGACATATTACGAAGAACAGCACATGCCACAATCACGGACTGAATCGTAGATAATTTTAATCGAAGTCTCGAATCGGGACCGAGTGCAGCAAAACGACGCTTCCATACACCAAAGTTGCGCTCGATTATGCCACGTGTATATTGGAACGCAGTGTTGTAGCGTTCTTCTTGTGGACTTTGTGGATTAGAGACAGGAATTAACAAATATGGTTTGCACACATATCCAGCATCTCCAAGTAGAATTCCTCTCACTTCACCCGTTTCCAGCTTTTCTTTGAGTCTGCTTTCATTAAAAATTCTAGAATCATGCGCAGACCCAGGATGTCTGCACACAATATTTGTGAATTTCATTTCCCTGTCGCAAGAACATTGAACATGCAAAGAGTAATATCCTTTACGATTCATGCATTCTCCGGCAAGGTTTTTTGAGTGCAAACAATAGCGATATGCGTGCAGTCGATAACACCATTGACACAAGGGAAATGGCACCTTTCTCCGAATTTTGCAGAGGTTGTTACTTTGTGTTCAACTTGCGGAAAAGAAATATATTCTTGTCTCAAAGAAGCAATTGTGTCTGACACCGATTTCTCAATTTTTGAAACAATTGCTCTGTGTACGCCTGCAATGTCGCCCATTGTAATTTGAAAAGATCAAGTGACGTAAAAACGATGCGCTGTGCATACTGATATTGGCACTTGTATCGCGTGATTACGGTTTGTAGGCTTTATAAGTTGAAGTAGAAGAATGCTAATTAAATCATAAACAACGTATTTTGACAGGTGATAGCGCAAAACGAAATTAACCAGATTCATTGTAGTGTTCTAACGGATTGTTTAGATCTTCGATCTTTCGAGGATATGTTCAAAATATTCAATCATGTCTAAGATATCCATCCTTCACGATAGCAGAAATACACGATATAAAGTTTTTAATAAAGCGCTTAGTCAGAAAATGTAAATCAAATCATCATACAAAACAGGGTCCCCCACCCTGATCACTAAACACCGTTTCCTAAATCACCCTGACTTAGCCCTGTTTAATTAAAAAGCTTTCGAGCACACTAATCGCGGCGAAAGTTATCCATATTTAACTAAACACCCCTGTTTAACGCTTCTAGCACACCACTCCTAGTATCTAATTGTAGTAGAAAATAAGGATATTAGTATTATTACGCCCTTATTCTACCATAGTATAATGTAATATTCAAAAAGTACTTTATGATATCTCTATTGAAACTAAACTTAATTTCATGTTTAATATAACTTCTGTTTACTGCTTATATGCCAAGTGTCTTGAGATCAAGAAAGATATGAATAAAGAAATATTTTTTGAAATACAAATTTTTACCGTTATTATCGATTTAGAAGACGCTGTGTTGAAGATAATGATGTTCGTGGCATTTCATCAGAGCGAAC
The DNA here is from genome assembly GCA_036023295.1 of Invenusta paracnida. NCBI lineage: Eukaryota > Metazoa > Platyhelminthes > Proseriata > Coelogynoporidae > Invenusta > Invenusta paracnida. The sequence continues at coordinate 783 of JAYRBW010061132.1, read as the reverse complement.
TTTCAATTTAGAATGCATTAAACTGAGCGAAAGAACAAAGGAACATTAAAATGTGTCAATATTTGAATTGAGCGAACATTAAACCGAACGAAGTTTAAATTGAGCAAAGTTTAAATTAAGCAAACATTATTTGTATACAAAAATATAAATTGAGCGAAAATTAAATTCAACGAATATTTAAATATTTAAATTGATCGAATATTAAATTGAGCAAACTTTAAATTGAGCGAAGATATAAATATTTAAACTGTTCCATTTCTGTCCCAACGTCTCGCTTTTCTCGTAGGAGGCTCACCAACGACGCTTGCTCGAGGCTCTGACTAAATCGCAATCCTGTTTACGTGAATTAAAATGGAAACTAAATGTAAACAAGTATAAATAAATAAATAAATAAATAAATGTAAACTAACTTTTAAAATGGATTCAAAGTCAATGAAATTTGGCATGAAGAAACTTGTTCTGAACAGCATTAATAGGGTCATTTAGGCGCCGCGAAAATATTTAGAATACGTAGATGCGCAAGTTGTGTATGTCTGGCTGTGCCCTTGCCGTATTGTAATATAAAATTGTTTTGAATATTTTATTTGTTTTATGATAGACTATTAAAAGTTTACAATTGATGCAAATTCACCTTCAAATTGTGTCTTGTGCAATCAGGAGACATGGATACAACTACTACAGCTTTTTGCCCATGTTGAAATGTTTGACATGTATCATACTCCAACCCGTATCTTTGCTAGTTAAATTTGCGTAGACTCTCAATGTGTAATCTATTGTTTTAGC
>JAYRBW010061131.1:0-30946 GCA_036023295.1 Invenusta paracnida | reverse complement strand
CATGGACGTATTACATGAACGTATTGCATACAAGTTTACATGGACGTATTACATGAACGTATTGCATACAAGTTTACGTGGATGTATCACTCGGGTGTCATGGATTCAGTGTCACAAATAGTGACATGGATGCTCAGTGATTTAAATTTAAATCGGGGTTTAAAAAGATGGAATTACAAAATTATTTGTCTTATTGAAATCAATTTGATTGCAAACTTTTCAAATAAAATAAGTGTGTATAATATAGATATTTCAGTATTTATGATATCCACTTTATTTCAAAATAATACTGCATTATCCATAAATTTATTTCATATCTCAAATAATATTTTACGTACATAAATGAATAGAGCTATGAAAACTCACAAAATAAAACTAAAAAGACATTTCTCCAGGGAAAAACTAAAAATCTATATTAATGCAAAAGTTGTCTTGGAAGAAATGAGGAAAGATTAATGAGGATTCTCTAAAAAGAAATCTGAAATACTTTTCTTAGTGAATCTAATCTACTGTAAATATTGTGTGTAAATATATAGCAGCGCGGCACTTATTATGTATATATAAGTGCCTCCTTCAAATGAGGTCCTATTGTTTGAAAGTATTCGTCCAAAGTGCATATTAAATGCATGGCACAGTAAGTGAATACATTTTCCACGTCTGCAATCAATATTTTCTTTATTTCGTTTCATCTTCCCCTCCCATAATCTCAAGATCCAAATCTTTAAAAAGTTTTCTTCTCCTTCCAAATGAAAGTATCCATCAAATCAAGAGGTGTTGATGAATTTCAAAAGTAAAGAAAATAAGTTGACGCAACATTAGAAAATTATCAATTACGAAAAGTCAATAGGTGATCGATATTATTGTACATAGCCTAAAAAATATAAGCACATAAAAAAGCAGTTTGTACTTTTATAATTATGATTTGTTAGAAAAAATTTTGAAATATATATCACACACATATATGATTATATACCTATATATACATTATGATATGATATTATTTTGAGATCTAAAAAACATCTTTCTTAAAGGATTTTTAGAAACAATTTTGGTATTGAAGTATTCTATGTTCTTTACCAATTTTAATTGAACCGTCGATTAATGCCAATTTATATTAAAATTTCATTTACTCAAATATTCTGATTTAGTATATATGTGTATACTTTGGTTATTTTATACAATGTAATCTTGAGCTTTCAAATTAGCTGAATGTGGGAAATTCGTGCTAAACTATACGGGTGGAAATAAAGTTTATATACAGTTACTAATTAAATTTATTTGATAAATAGGCAGATAATGTCAATAAACTTCACTCGGATCGGTAGGCTATGCATTTTGCATTTTATCCAAAGATACTATCAATGCATTTTATTCTCAGTAGTAACAGTATAGTACCTAATTTATTTATGTTAATGAATGATAATAATAATAATAATAATTGTATGTAGAATCTCTCAATGCATTTAATTGTATGTACTAACTGTACAGTAACTTTATTCGCACCCTATATTGCAAAATATATTAACGATATCTTATTTTGCCTATATTAATTCTCCATTTAAAAACATAATAGATTCCATTTATCACAAAAACATACACAAAAAAGATAACTATTTTGATAATTATAGTGCATATTAGTTTACACAGTATTATAACATATCTGTATTATAAATGTTATATAGACAATGATTAGGCAATTATTTTTGGCTTTTTAAAGTAAATTTAGGGACAATAAATCATATTACATTCTAGTAAAAAAATCATTAGCTATTAGTAGAAATAATAGTGTCAGGCTATCCCTCTACTTGCACTAAATGAAATCATCGATTTTGTTAGAACGGTCTAGGGTGTAAGTGTTGCGGTCTCGCTTTCAGTTAACATAAATATTTAATACACTTTAATGAAATTATGTATATTGGTGCATTGAGTTAGTTCTCTTGTGCAAAATAATGTTTTCTATATTCCGGTATGACTATCAGTTGCATTCCGTCTATATACAGAGATTTTTGTTGAGAATTTAATAATGTAATAACCCTGACGCAAGGAAATAATTTAAAAAATTAGTCATTAAGAATATTTTAAAATCGAAATTATTTATTAATTTGAATTATAAGATCAAATTATAAATCAAAACCCAACATATATAGAATCTAAAATACGTTTCTAGTTAAAAATTCTCCAAAATTTATGAAAGATGAAACATTAAAATATAAGATAGTAACTTTGAAATAAATAAAAAATATTTAATTTCATTTATTTATATACTACTAACAAAAGTGGAGATATACCACATTTTTACTTATTCACACTGGTGTAATTAAACTTAATATCAACGCTTTCATTAGCTGGAGCGTATATACTCGTACACACGCTAATCGGTCTGAAACTACAAGAAAGAAAACGAGAGGCAATGGATGAGAGAGGGATTAATTATAGGCTATAGAAAATGAGGTGTTGAGCTGGTACAAATACATAGAGTACCGAACACAAATGCGACTTTTACCGTGACTGACACGTTATAATAAGAATAGAAAACAAGAGCATAAACTGTCTACCCCAACCATACCCTCCTCCATGAAATACATTGTCTGGCAATATTTTTTTAGAATAATTGACTGCTGAAGCTGCAATATGAGAAATGGAGAGAGTAAACATAGAGAATAGGATGGTGGATATTGCATACAAACATTCAAGTGTTCTTACACTATAAAATTAATCAATCGAGGCGCTATCTGGAAGAATGTGTAACCTGCCGTATTTATAGCCTTTCATCTGTACAACATAAAATGAAATAATTCCTACAAATAATGTGCATTACTAATGTAATGAGAAAATATATAATTAGAATGTTTATTGTCTCTCAGATGTACCATAATATTATATTTACATTTGGTGTATTTATAACCCTAATTGTAGTTCATGTACCTACATACCCTAATTGTAGTTAAAGAATAATTAAAGCGATTTTTTCACTCAATCGGCATTGGATAATAGACACTATTTATTAGGGGAATACTAGATTTTCAATCGATTAAGTTTTCAAAAACATTTAAGCTAGGCTGTAATCGATATATCTTATATATATCTTATATCTTATATATATAGTCGTCTGTATGTCGCAGTGCACTCCCTCTAACTTAAGATATAATAGAGGTATTGTAGTGTAATATATTTTAGCTTGTATCTTTTATAAGAAAGGGGATACGTTTAACAGCCATTTAGAAGTCAATTCAAGTTGATATTACCTACTATATATTTCAATATCACAGAAGGATTGTTGTACAAATAGTAAAAAAGAATTATGTTAAAAATATTTACAGTTTTTATTTTAGACATACTTCCATACAATCCTAAATCCAGATAACTATTTATAGACAAACTGATAATAAAATGATTGACTTTTTGTAATAAAAATTTTATTTGGCCTTAAAAATTATACATATACACACAAAATAAATTTGTATTACTCACTTATATAAAGACTCGAATTTACACGTTTCCGCAAATCTACTTTAAGCTAATATTCCTACTCAACTGAATACAAATTTGAATTGAATTGAATTAAATATTTATTCTTATCAAAAAAAATTATCAATATTACTTTAATATTTTCTAGAAACTACATAAAGGAAAAGAATCAATCGCTTCCATAATAATATCAATTGTATTATATTTATAATTATTATTTGATATTAATATTACTGTACATGTTCAGAAACATACACTAGCTTTTATGCACAAAAATAAACTCGTATATGTAAAATACCATATATAGATCTATAAATAACAATAGAAATTTGAAAAATTATCAATATATATATACATTCATATCTATTTAACATAGCACAGACTTAAGAAATAAAAACAACGCACATAATTAAACATGTTAAGAAAAAATGTCAGAAACAAAAATGTTGACAAGATTTTTGCTTCTACCCACATGTTATAAGGCTATAATGCATTGTAGTCAATAATATCCAAAAGGTCAGAAACCATGCAATGCAACTGAAATAGTCATCGCTTTATAACGGACAAGATTGACGTGTCTGTATTTTCCATAGATATTTTTAAAACATGCATGTGTGTACATCTTGGAAACCAAAATAGTAATGGGTGTAGACAGCAGACAACGTCTCTATGCTTCTTCGGTGGTTTTCAGTTACGTTCTTCCAAAACGATAAATTTAGCCAAATATCATGCGTTTATATAGTTTGTATGTCATTTATATATACGCATTACTTGTTTCTAATAGAAAAAATAGTTTGAAAAGTCAAATTGACTAAAGTATTAGTCGAATGCAATTTAAAATCTTGTAAATTGTTAAATTTGTAAATAAATATACATACATAAAATGTAACCGAAAATAGAAGTCTTACTATCAGGCGTAATACCTTTATCATACTTATGTATAAGAAGAAGAAATTGGAAAGAAATGTTCCATTTATTTGTTAATATAAATAATAAATTAACATTTACACTTACACTTACACTTACACATGTAAATGCATGCACTTTGTATGCATTTTTTTCATATCGATTTTAATAGGAAGATTTTTTATGAGTTGATATACATATCCATACCACAGAGTATTCCGTTATACTCTGTTTTCTATATAGCAGTCTTAAAACAAAAAAAACAATCTTTTTAGAATAGTTAATAATTTAAACATTACTGAATAAACAAAGCGAAAACTGATTTGATAGATAATATATTTTCATTATTGTCATTTTTAAGAGCACTGCTGAGACGTCAGTTTCTTTGCTCACAATTTTGGCGCTTGAAATCGGTTAATGCTATCATCTCACTTTTGTGAAAGCTCCAGTTCAAAGAGTCCTGCGCTATGGTTTAAACTTCAGTTTGAAATTTATTTTTCTACAAAACTTGAGCAATTACTCTACTTTTTTGCGAGAAAAAGCTTAAGTTCATTAAGTTAATTATTTACCATTATTATTATAATTACGCTTGTATTCAGATTTTCATAAATATACTCAATTTATATACTAAATATGTCACATATTACAACAGACATGTTACCATAACAACATACTTAATTGTAATATAATTTTAATATTTTGTGAATAATGATTACATTATTGCATAACCTAATTTCATTAATTATAGAGTCCATTGAGATAATTTTTCTGACATATTTCTCTTGCATCTAGTAAATGTTAAGGAAGATCTTTGACAATTATAGTAATTGCAATCGAAAATTAAAAGACCAATTTTTATCTCACTACGCATTTCTTTTAACGAATTTCAACAATTCTACGGATACAGTTTAAATCGCAAAATACTGTATGGGAAAATACTAGTTTAGAAAACCTCAAGAAAACATAATTAAGAAACCATACTATATGATTTATAATGATATAGGGATATTTATTTCTCCCATTGAACTGTTTCTATGAAGTAACACCAATTATTTATAAGAAACATTATTTGATTTTATTAATATATACAAAGACTTGGGCGAATCTAAATTTGGTGATTTCATTTCATCGTATGCTCAGCTTGTCTACCAAAAAGTATGCATATATATATATACATTCCAATTTATATATCAATAATACAGAAACATTTATTTCGAATATATACCATATATATGTATCCTTAAACACTTTCCACGTCGACACGGGAGAAAAACAATTTTGGAATGCATAAGCGATAAATATTGAAATGAATAGTCTAGTAGTATATATGTATAAATATTAACATGAGATAATAAATTTCGCCTTTTATCAGTAGAATTTTCTCTTTCTTTAAAAAGATTTTTTTAATCAGCAAAACCGAATATTCATCTATTCGTGTTGAAGACAATCGTATTTCTTTAATTGACAGTTGCAGAATTGATTGCTGAGGTTTTGACATGTTGCGTTTTGTTTCAATTGAAATATAGAGCAGACAAGTTATCAATCAAGATTCAATTTCTATTGTTATTATATATGTATCGCATTTTCCGCTTTGAATAACATTTGTCTCTTAATAATAATCATATACATATGTACATCCATCATACAGTATCGAAAATTTAATGGTTTTGACCGAACCATATTTTGTGTATCTGAAACAATATATAACAATACGAAGTTAAAATAATGCTTTACAATTATCTTCAACTATACACACAATATTAATGTTATGCTATACATCACAAACAGCTTTAATAAATTATTCAACGACTTCAAAATGAAATAATAAAATTAGGTGAAATTCGGTGATGACTTCGGTGTCTCAGAAATTGTTATAAGTAAATTATTTATTTATTGCATATAAAACTATAGTGTAGTAAAAATGTAAATCAACCTAATGTGATGTGCTAATTAAACATGTCCACTTTCTATATATTCCATTGCATTGTATGAAAAGGTTTTCTAAAAATTAACGGTTTCATGAAATAAAATAAATTAAAAATTAAAGATTTGTCACTGTTAAATATTCAATGTGTAATATGCTGGTATATGTCAACTTTAATACAACAAAAAAAGGTAAACATGGGAAATATATTTAAAAAAAATTAGAGCACTTAAAATATCTAGATTTCTATTTTAGTTATTTCTATGCAAAGCACATTTATAACTGTGAATTAAATATTTTTGTTATTGAAAAATTAGAATTAAAAATGCATAATTAAAAAAATATTTGAAGATAATATATATATATACAAACCCATTTAAATTAATTCAATAGGCATGTTAAAAGTCTATTTAGATTGTCAATCAATAATTTATGAGAAATATTGACTATAACATTTAATAAGTGTTTATGGAATATCCGAAATGTTGATATACTTTTTAGACTTTGAAGAGATTTAATTCAAGTTATAAAATCAATGATAATAAATAACGAGACAGAATTCAAATAAATCATTCAAATGTCATCTTCAAAGGTTAAAAAAATCCTTAAAGTGTATATATTAGCAGTGAACACCATATAACATAAGTATGTATATATTATCACACTTTCGTTTTTGTTTTGTTACAAATCTCATAAATTTCTTTTATATATATAAAATTGGTATATGTATGTAAATATGTACCAGAGGCTATATTAAATGATATACATATATATTTTTAATAAATTATTATTTTTTTAAATTCAGTATTAAATAATTTATTCTTATAAATTGCACTGCATAACTTTTGATTATATAATCGATTTTATGTTTAATAAAATATTTAACGTAGGAATAATATAACTGCTCAATTAAGTTAATTAAATATTATATTAATATCAATATTTTTAAATAATATTTCATATATATATATTTTTTAATATCGATTATAAAGATGGTAATCATTTTCAAAGACTACTACTTTGGATTTGTTAAATTTTCATATAGATAAATAGAAAACCTAAGAATTTTAATTTATGCACAATATGTACAATATTTTATTAATACAAATAAAACCTTTTCAGTCATTGCTTTAACTACTTAATACAGCTATTTGATATACCATAATGAAATGCTTGTCAAAACACATAATGATAAATTACAGAGCAAATTGTGTTGCTATTATGTGTTACAATCACTTTCGTAATGCCGACTTCAAAAATAAGTTTTGATTCATTATTGGTAACTCCTCATAAATACTAGATTTCATTGAAGAAAATAACAGTGGCATATTACATTTATTGGATTCATATCTGTAAATTAGTAGATCATAATTATTGTTGTAATTAAAAACTATATATTAAGTTAATTGTCTTAGTTGTAAGGATTCATTCGATCTGGTAAGCCTCATAAAAAGTAAGTGTCATGAAAAGTAAGTGTCATGAAAAGTAAGTGTCATAAAAAGTAAGTGTCATGAAATCAGTGGTCGCTCATTTTCAATCTTCGAAGTAAGCTGACTTGTAGTTTGTCTTCAGAATTATGTTTTATGTAAATTAGATAAGAATATGAGAGCTAACAATAATAGACAGATAGACGCCACCTTTACAGCTACATTATTGACATTCTTGGTGCATATTTTCTTTTTTGTCTTTTAAGTAATTGTTCTTATCAGAAATGTTCTCTGAGTTATTTCAAATATTTCAAATGATTAAATTCCCGGAAATGAGAGGATTTATTAGAGAAAAGATTTTTCTGGGAGTAAATTCATTGCCTCTGAAGATTAAAATTTAGTTAGTGTTAAGTGTATTTGTTAAGTGTATTTGTTATTCTGTAAGAAATACAAAATATTTCAATTTAAACATTTAAACATTTGGTCAAATGTCCCGAATTAGGGTTGTTACAATAGCATACTCATTTAATTTAAATATTAACAAGTCAACTTAGTATATACATACTGTTAATGTTCATTTGTTTTCAAAATTCAAAATGTCATATTTTCATAAATATTAAGTCATAATATTAATATTAAAAACAGGTTAATAAATAACTAGTCTTTTTCTAATATTTCCTTAAGTTGTCTTCCGGTAACATTCACCAGGTATTCAGTCAGCTGCAACCGAATGATCACCAGTTTATGGAACACCGTGATATATTTACTATTAAAAGAAAACGTTTGCTTAATTATTATATTATATAATTTTCTAAAAACATTGCATTATTCTGTTATTTAGACTATTGTTTTACCAAAACGTTACACATAAACTTAATATATGTTAAAATATATTTTACATAATATTCATTTCATTTCAAGTCTATTAATAACCATTTACGACCATTTACGAACCATTTGTGTGTGAAAAAGTAATCCAAACAATCCAGCAAATCAAAAAGTAATTCGTAAAATAATTGAAATTAAATCTCATTGTTCAGGTTTAAATAGAGACAACCATACTATACTTAATCATATAATCATATCGTCTTCTTCCTTTCCTTTAGCGAAATATAATTATTGAATGAGTTTCATTCAATTATGGATATATGTCGACTATTTGAAACATATATACATAAGTAAGACAACTCTATTTTAATCCACAATTAAATGTATAAAGGCCTTTTATATTGGGTGTAAGTAATCATAAAATGAATTATATCGTTATTAAGCATCCAAATCAATATGAAACATACCTATTGTGGAACCCATCTAACAGTGATTTTACAAATACTGTTCATATTCAACTATTTACTGCACAATCAAGAAATATGTACATATATATATACATACAAGAGGTATATAATATGTTGTGTTTCGCAACATTTACGCCGGTATAGGTAAATCGAGTAAAGGTATTTATTTTCGATTTTTCTAACAGTGAATAAATGACGTAAAGAAGACACAAATGAAAAAAAATTCAAAGGATTCCTTTTCTTCCTTTGAAGAATATATTATGAGGTAGTTATAGTTATATTATGATGAGGCGCGTATGTCATATCTGTATTAATATGTGTGTGTGTGATATAAATCTTGTATTATAGGGTTGTGTATGTGAACACATATTTAGTTTATAAGCCTGTATTAGGTCCTGTGTCGAATAGAAGATGAAACAGTTCAGAATGTGCCTAAAATTATAATCAGTTTATTGAGAAATCTCATGGATGATTTGTTTTATTGAAAAAACAAATATAATAATAGAAATATATTTTATGTGCGAAAAATCTGAATATATAACCAGCTTTAAAATCTAAAAATCTATTTCATCTATCAAATGAAATATATTCATTTGGATTTATTAAAGCAATTAGTTAAATATAATTAAAAGCTATTCAAAAGCATTTAAATAGAATTTAAATTTGGAATAAAACACGTTTCTTAGTTTATCTTTTAAATAATATTTTAGATATAGGATAGTTCTATTCATTTTTATACAATTAAAGTCTTAAAATATACATTTAGTACATTACGTATTGAAAGCAAAGCTGATAATGTGATTAATTGAATTCATTTTAAAATAATAGTCTATATCAAAGTTTATTAAATTTTCTCCAAATAGTTCAACCATAATTAAATCTTTAAAGTGTGTTATATGTTATATTTAATTAAGCACCGAACTAAAAAATGTATGTTTTAAAGGAAAATATTCCTTCTTTCATTTATTCATTCAAAATTATTGGTGTAAAATACATTATTGTATTAAATACTATATAACTAAACATGCTAATTTATATTAAAATACCAATATTATAAAAACAACATCACTTTGATTTAAATAAAACTTTCATCACAAAGACTTATTAGGATAAATAATTAAATCAATTTAAAATATAATAAATTAATAAAATAAAAGTAAAATAAAATAAATAAACTCGTTTAAAAACTGATAATTACAGAGTTTCTGGGCGCTATTCTATTGATAAAAGCCTTCTAAAACTTTGTAATTTTTAGTCTCACCAAAAAGTTAAACAATTCTTCAGATTATCTCATCTGATATATTTTAAATGTATGAGCTGTTAGCTAGATTGCGGGTTATTCTATCCTAGATAATAAAAAAAATTCACGACTTAGTCCATCATTTTTTCTCCGTTTCACATTTTTGAAACCCATCGAAGAATGCGTATTCTTGCTGTACTGTCAATTATATGACGTTGCCCCATTGCTCCTCCAGTAAATGGGTTATTCCTACCACAGGGTGTTCAATAAGCTGGTAAATAAATCGGTGAAATATTACTTTACTTCATAAACAACATACATACTTAAATAGTTTGAAGAAGAAGCTGCACGCAATGCCATAACGGTATTTGCGTTTACTTTTTCTAATAAAATAGATTCTTGACAACAAACTACTAATAATATGTTTAGCAAAAAATGGGTGTATAGATAATTTTGTTAAAAATTATGTACTGTAGCAGAATAACATAAAATATGTACAGTCTTAGCTACAATAACTTTAATACAGTTTACTCTTTGAATCTGTTATACTGATTTTCACAAGGCTAAGTACACAATAGACTTAGGCCATCTTCTTAATTTTAGCTTAACTTTAACAAGTATTATAAACATGATGAACGTACTATATACAATGTGGCTTAAAATCGATAATGCTAGTAGAGTACGTAAATCGGATCATCATCATATAAAAATATGTATGTACAGAAATAACCGAAGCATACGCTAGTCGTTTATCGTACATAATGTAACCAAATAGCCTTATCAATTTGGCAAACTGATGAGTGGAATCAAGAGATATCCCCTCTTCGCTCAAATCCCTGGTCTACTGTATATAAACTGTAGAACTATACATATAATAATGGTGACTATAAAGTGTGTGAACCAAACATCACGCACGGATCATTTCTGGTGGAGTATACGCACACACATATGTACTATAGGGGAGAATGAGGTTCTTTTTGATGATAATGTGATATGATGGTTATAGCAGAATGATTGTGACCTATCTTACCTTAAATATGCTACCTATAATGCTTTTTAAAGATAAATTAATTATTAGGTATTAAATATAGGCAAACAGTATAAATCAAGTTATTTTAGATCTACTCATAAATGGTTGAAGGTAATTAAATGTAACTTAATATTCATGGGAATGTTTAAAACATTACAATGTTACTTTTAACGCATAAAATGATAAACTATTGCTTAAATGTCTTTAAGCGTTAAATGATATTTAATAATTATTTTAATATTTAATGTTTACTTGTTCAATTTTTGGCTTATTCAATTGTCCTTACTATTTATCACATTATATATGAGTAATATACGGTGGCACATTTATATAGATAAATCTAAAATTCACCCTTATCATATGGAATAATTTTTGTTTGTTTATATTCTAATTAATTATTCATCACTATCCATAATAAGAATATAATTTTATCTTTTTATCCTTTCGAAGAATTAGAAGCTGTTTGTAATAACAACATTTTGTCATAAAAAATAAGTTTTGTGTGTTGGAAGAATTTCAAATTAGTATAATAGGAAATATCTCCAAATTAATTTTTTCTAAATAAATATTTTGTCACGATATCGTACAATTAATATTTGACAATATTTTTTCTTATTGTTATAAAATTATGTTTTATTTTTAGTTACTATTGATAAAATAAAATTCTTATCCTAACTTGATTTATATACTGGCATTATATTTCATTTTATTTTTACCTGTTTGTATATATTTTATAGTACTAAGAATTATTTTTTCTAACATATTTTTCATTAACGAGTAAAATAATTTAACTATATATTATAGGTTATGTGTAAAAATGTTGTCAAAACAATATATTTTTGATTATTTATAGTACAAAATATATTTCTAAAAAATCGTAGATACACAAGTATATTACACCAAAAAACAGACTACTCGTGAAAATTAATCCTGTGCAAAAATCACATTTTAATTTTTTGTATTTCATAACATCAAATGGAGATAATATATTATTCGCATGCACAAAATGTTTCGACAAAATACTATATATGATTATATTTATGGGTCTTTATATGGGTATTTATATATTATATGGGTCGAATCCGGATTCTATACATACAATAAATGGAATCAAGAAATTGACCACAAAACCTTTCTATCGTGAGTCATTCACTCTGGAGCTCTCATCATGTTCACTTACTAGCGCGTGCTTCAGATTTGGAAGTAACCAATTTTAAGATTCTTCTACCCGCGTATATAATATAGTCATGTTCACCAGACCGGATATCTTATTTTCGACGCCATTAATTTTTCCCCTTCGAACCCGTGATTTTAGAAAATATTCTTCAACTTAGGATGACCTATTTGTATGAAATAATCCTGGTATATAACTATATGAATAATATGCTTATGTTGCATAATATATACTGACTATAGGTTAAGTATTGGTGTATGTATATATGTAACCGTATTCCAGCAAATCATTTAACACAAAGGTGCATTTTACAAATTGTTTCGGAATTCATGTTGGCATTCAAGATGTCATTTTAAACACAAAGTTTGTTTTTTAAGATATTTTAATAATAAGAATAAAATTTAAATTGTAATCAATAATGTTATGATTTATTTACAGTTTCTTATATACTTGAGAAAAAATACACTTCAGTAAATACTGTTACAATAAAAACAACATACATGATTTTTGACATAACTATTTTGTTTTGCTTTATTTATAAGGTTTTTAATTTAATGGTATTTACTCGTTTATAAAAATAATTTAAATAAATAGAATAGTTACAAATTTTAAAGAAACATGATAAAACTCTAGTTGTTATAGGCAATATTTAAACTTCAAAACAAACACTTACCGGAATCGGGATGAAAAATCCTCGTAAATAAAGTTATTCCGAGAAATTCAATGCCTCTTCCGATGAAGTATCACACAGAGCAGCGTGTTACCTCGATACTCTTGACATTTGATATTTATCTGGTAAATATATGCAATAAATAGAACTGCTGGTTGGCGCGTATCTCCCTGTCTTGATAACTCAGAATATTGGAGAAGAAACTTTTTGGAAAAATAATACTTGTTGTAACTCGTTGTATTCAGGTGAAATTTGGTTTGTCATTAGCCGAAGAGCACCTGTATACTTATATATACAGTTCTATGTTAGTACAGGCATGTGCACATCTTATTAGGCTGTATGCAAGAAGTACAGGCAGCAAGGACCAAACGAGAACCAAAGACTGGAGTGGAGATAAAGGGGGGACCAGAACAGTGCTGTCGGCTACACTGCTCCAGCTTCGCACTTAAACGTCAACGGAAGAGGAGACAGAAGCAAAGCAGCCTGAAGGAAGCCACGCTGGGGATGGGTAAGCCTTCAGGGGTGACAGACTACGCTAAGAGCCGCAGAATGGTAGTGGATGGGGGGGTGGTGCAGTGGCAGAATTACAAGTTCCTGTCTATAGTCGAGTATGTTAGCAGGCAGGCAGGCGTGTTAGGGGCTCCTAAAACATTAATGATGCACGCTTCACCTTCTACTAAACACTACTTCGACGTCTATCACGAATACTGCTAGTAGTCTGTTTGTATGTCTACTACTATACCCTCCCTCCCCATCCATCTTTCCCCGATTTCATCGTAGAAAAATTAACCAACCAATCAGACAGTAGTGCCGCCGTATTTTTACAGTTTCGAACGGTCTCTTTTCTCTCTCCTCTCTTCCTCCCTAGTCTACTTCATACTTATTACCATCAGCTCCTTCCACTATCTTTCATAATATAAAGTAACGCTATTTATGTTGTGTAGCAGCAACATCAGTAAAAAAATAGAATACCTACTGTATTCACCAAAATGCATCACCCGCTTCCCTCTTATTTACTTAGTTAAGTTAGTTTTCGTCTTCTTAAGTTTTTATGCTATATACCTACTACAGCTACTTAGTCTACAACGACTGGAAGAGTCATCTCACGGTTCCCTTTCTACCTTCTTTTTTTTACCGATTGGTGGTGTTGGCTTCAAGTAATTTTCTCCGTGTCAGATTCAACTAAATTTACCCAGTCTCGCACTATCACTCCGTATATAAATCGCAAGTTGCCTTCTTCAAAGACGACAATAATCCAAGCCACATTGGAATCGAAAAGAAATTTGCGGTGACTATAACCTAGCAGTCAGTCAAAATCCCTTATTCGGATTAGAGCTAGCCACCTACCCGACTAAAAAGAGCTGCCTGGGTTACATCCGATATTTTGCGGCTTCTTTTAGTGTAAAAAGGCACTATAAAGACGAATGAAGAGTGCCCTATATATATTACATTCAAAGCACACATGTGTTCATGTAATTCTTCAGAACCTATAGATAACTCTATAATTATAGTAGCATGCTTACAATAGTTGCTGTTGTACCAGGTTCGTGAGTGACAGATGTGTACTAAAATCCAAATTGACTGCTCATTAAAAATCAATAAAATATAGCACATTTGTGGCGAAGGCGCCTAATTAAGGATATGTTTTATAACATTTAAAGTTCATGTCACACAATCATGAACTTTACATATAGAATGACTGCAGAATGATTCTATACTTTATTGATGAACAAAATTTAATTGACATTGAAATAAACTATTTTCATATCCTGAATTCCTATATTTTTAATTACCGGTTAAACTGATGTCCTTGTGGCTTTAAAAGGCCAATTTTGAAAAGTTTTTAATTTTATGTAGCTATTTCCTGTTTAAACTGATCTTAAATATAGTATTATATCAATTGAAATTTATCTATTTAATTACATATTATAAAATTTCTAAAAATTAACATTAACAATTGTAGAATAGAAATAATATATTTAGTGAGACGTTTAGGTTAGTTTGTACTAATCATTATCAATCATAAAATAGTTTAAAAAAGAGAGACAAATTGTACATGGATATAAATACAACATCAAATTATAAGAAACTGAATATACAACTAAGTTTACAAGTTATTAAAGTTATAAAAATATACAATTGGTGTTACATAACACAAAACCCATTATGTAAAATTACATTATTGAAACCATTAATAAATCAAAAAGATTATGCTTAATATAATTACATTAGGAAATCTCATTATTAGAAAATCTAAAATACAGTCATCAAAATCAATAAATATGTACATTTCGAAGCTATATAGGTATGAAGCAGCCAAAAATAGAGTAAGAAAAGAGGCAAAGAAAAGAACTTGGTGGCATGAATTACAAATTTAGCTATTCAAATTATTAATATTAAAAAGCCGGTGTTACCATTAAGGATATTATTAAAATAACATTTAGTAAGAGCTACTTCAACGATGTGCGAACTTTAAAATAATTAATATAAGAAGCGAAAAAACTATTGTGTGGCCTTTGGATTTCGTTATTTTAAAAGGGCCTTTATGTTCTTTTTAACGAGTAGAAAATACCGACCTGTTTCCCCTATCTATTTATATGATTTTACAGTTTTACAAGAAACCCCCGGTTTGTTAAGAAAAGCTAGAGGAAAAGAGTGATTAAAGATAATTAAAAATAATGTTAGATTGGAACAAAAAAGCTAAAAATGTTTTAGTTTTAGAATTTAAACACGGAGTAAAAGGAACAAATATTTTATTTTTGGTAGAAAATTGAGGTCTAATTTTAGGATTATAAAGAGAAAAATTAGTATAAGGAAAAGCTGTTTGAAGAATGAATAAGCAAGGTTAAAAAAGAGATTCATTTATGAATGCTATTTCATCATTTAAAAACTCAGGACTACTGAGGAGCAATCAGAAATTTTATTTTATTATAGTATTAAAAGAGAACAATGGATATTAGTTTTCAAAATAATGATGTCAAGGAAAGTAATATAATTGTTACTGTCTCATTCATGTGTGAATTTAAGAGTACGATACAAACTATTAGTGTAGTTAATAAAACGGGTGGGATCAAAATCTGGATTAACCATATAGCTAAAACATAGTTAACGTAACGAATCCAGAAAAAAAGTTATATTTCCTGAATATTTTTAAATCTAAAAATAATATATTTATAGCTTTTCCTCATCAAATACTCTTAACAAACCAGGTGTTTACCGTATTCCTTGTATAAAATGTTGACAAATTATATAAGCTTCCACTCGTTTAAAGGAACATAAAGCCGTTCTATAAATAATGATATAAATAATTATCTTTTTAGCCACTCAATTTCCACAGGCTCCACAATTGATTTCTCCGCTTCTAATTTTATTAATTGTACTAATTGTAAAGTTTGGTACATACATCGTTGAAGTAATTCTTATTAAATTCATCTTTAATAATATCCTTAATCTCAAAATGGCTTTTTAATAATAATAATTTGACAGCTAAATCCAAAATGAATGCACTCAAGCTCTCTTCGTTGCTTATTTCCGAACACCTTTCCTTTGGCCTCTTCCATTTAAACCTATTTCATGACTTTGGTGACTGTAGGCATTATGAATTTTTTGATAATGTGATTTTATAATGTAATTATATTAGGTATAATTGTGTCTAATATAAGAGACGCGCAAGTATGCATTTTAATGAGGAGCCCAATTTCGAATAATTACGAGTATTTTAAAATGGCAATGCTTCAAAAAGTATAGTTTATGAGTATCTCGTAATTTTTGTTACTTTAAAATACAAATAGCAACCAGAAAGTTCACTTATCGACTAATAATATTATTAATATTGCATGTCGGTCCCTGAAGGTCTTAGGAGGAGTATAAACGAGTGAACTATACTTTAACACATGCTGCAACACGTTTCAAATATTTAAAACAATGTTCGATATATTTGTTTGAATAGTTAACATGTTAAAATATTTTCTATTTTTATTCGGTGTCCTAAAATACTATGTGTTTAACTCAATTAAAAATAAATTATTTATAAAGACTAAAGTTAAGTTTATATTATCAAAAATCCATTGGATAACTGTTGATAAGCTCTAAAAATATATTAATAGATTTCAGGCAATAAAAAGTTTACAAAAGTGTTGGAATATTTGCAATATGTTCATAAAGAAAATACAAAATGGAAATATTTCTTTTTATTGTGTGCATTACTCCACCAAAATATAAATTTTAGCCAAAATTGTTTCAATAAACACTAAAAGTTGTTTTATTTTAGGTAAACGTTTAAATTCAACAAGTAGAAAGGAAACAATCTTATTATACACAATATAGAATATGCTGTCGTGTATGTTTTGAATAACATTAAAGATTGCATCCACTAATATCGTAAATGCTTATTCCCTATATTTTCAACAAGAAATAGTAATATATAAATCCATCTACAAACATGGGTTAATCTGTATATTTCCAACTTATTTTATTAAATGCCTTTGTTGTTGAGTTTTTGCGTTACTTTCAGAATACCTAAAGTAATGGAAAGTTTTATCCGTTTTATTGCCATTGATTGATCTTTGTTTTAGTACCATCGATTTCCCTGCAAGTTTTCTTAGTAAGTACATATAAGTAAGCAAGTACATTACTTAGTAAGTAATTAGTAAGTGCTTAGTAAGTACATTTTTAACATTTACTTGTGCACAGTTATTGTACTTCTACTATCTGCCTTGAAAAAGATTCACCGTTGCTAAAATATTGGCAATTAATTTTGTTTCCAAGGTCGTCAAGGCTTGTTTTTTTCTTTTAAATATCCTTCTTCGGTATAATATCTTTCAGATAAAACAGATTTTATTTTAAACTTTATTAATTAAGCTACTATTTTGCATTATTATTGTTACAATTATACTTAATAATTGTTATTTAAGCAAGATTACCTTTGTATTAGTATGTGTATAAACTAAAAATACATTAATTTTTTAATTATTTAAGAAACACAAATTACATTAACCAACATTACACTACTAATAATTATAATCTTAGATAAAAAGGAAAACTATTAATAAATTATATTAAATTGATTATTATAAAAATATTAATTATACATATTTTAATATTATTAAATTATTATAAAAATTAATTAGTTAATATACATTTCATTTAATTACAAATAATAACAGGGTTTTCTTGAGTTAGAAAGGTACTTTAATTATTATACAGCATTTTTCATTCTGTTCACTCATGTATATATTCATTATTTAATAATAAGCATTCGTTTTAACAAAATGTTTCATTTCTACTTACATAAATTCATTTAATCAATTCAATTTAACAATTATAAAGATACAATTTCAGAAGGAAGTGATCACTTTAACTAACTAACTTTCAATATTAAAATAGTTGTATTCTTTTTATTGGTAAATAGAGAGTGGTAAATACTATTCAATTTAATAAATTATTCAAGCATTACAACATCAACTGAATTCAATTCTATATGAATTATATGCCTGCTTGTCAGAATCGTCAACATATTAATGGATAAAATTCCTTTAGCTACATATATGCTACATTTTGTTTACATTCGAACTTTCTTTCATAACAAAATTTATAATATTATACTTATATCTATATATTATACAAAATATTATAATGTATGCATAATTTTAATACACATACAACATTAAAATTGTAAAGCAGAATGTCTTTAATAACTGCATTGTAAAATAATTAAAAAAAAATTTAATTAAATGTTGTAACTATTAAATTACAGATATTGTATTAATGAATGTTTAAATCATAATGCAATATCTAATTGTTAAAATGAATGTTCTTTTCTCATCTCGTTGTGAAAACGAAATTTTAAAACAGGTAAAGTGAATTTTATTATTAGCTAAATGAATGAGAAACGCAACAATATTGTTACTTTTTATATTCAATATTTTGAAAATTTCATAATTTATAAAGTGCATCGGTTAAACATTATTATTTTATATATATATATTTAAAGCTTTTAATGCATAGATGTATGTTTTGTATCAGTAATTGTTATAATGCATTATGAATTAAAACATTATATATATATACATTTAGATCAAATAAATAAATTATTTTATTTTTCTAAATACGGTTTTGTAAGATTCAACAAATAATTATTTATCGTTATTTTCATCTGTTGAACAATTACCTTTCATGAATTTATTATATCTTATAATATATATATTTGGCAAAGAAAATTTATACCATAAATAACTAAAAATCAAATAATATGATAATATTACTAATAAGCGATATACTTGCTATACCATGATCAAAAAAATATTAAATAATACAATCGATAATAAAATAATTTAGTAAAATGAAGAAGAAAATAATAATGCATTAGATACATTATTTAATATCTATGAATATAATCAATACTATATAGATACCATTATCGATAACATTTAATTAAAGCATATATTTGCAGATCATCTATTAATACCCTAATTTTGTATAAATAATAACATACATTTTAAACACATTTTATGTTTTCGAACAGCAAATATGCACGTTGATATTTTAAAATATGATATATTATTAATAACATTAATTTTATAATAAGTAAATTATATTAAAAGTACTAAAAGAATAATTTCTTAATTTAGTCATTATTATAAAACTTTCTATAACATTTTTACGTATCCAGGATAAAGTAATTTGATATTCAAAATATACAAAGCGTAATAATTATGATCATACGACAAATATTTGCCCTCTACATAAGTTACATTATTATTTCTTATTCATACTATAGTCTCTAAAATTAACATAATATTATAAATGGTACAACATTTCATTCCTATTAGATGGTAAAAATATAACCTCAGCACGACTTCAAACATAATTTTGTTAAAATAAAAATAAATAAATAATAGTCAATAAAGTATTCACAGGATTACTCGAAATACTAATTTCTCCATTTTTGTATCTCTTTTCCTTCTGACACTTTGCTCTTAAGTTAATCTCTGATGTCTGCCCCTTCCCTTATATGTACCGTCCCTCTTCTTGTATCAACCCTTTGACTCTCCTATCCTCTACAAATACCCATATAAAAGTGACAAAGAAAGCTCGCCGAAAGAAAAAAAATGAAATGAAAAGAAAACGAGAAACAAAGTCCACATTTTTCCAGTGCGCACCTTTTCAATTGTCAACAGCACTTAGACAGAGTGTCATGTTGGTCAAAACTCACGGTTCTACTCTAAAATAGAAATCAAAACCTTCATCAAGATAATGGCTTACTATTTTAAAACCGCGGAGTTCCTCCACTCTCAAAATTCGTCCCAAGATTTCTTTCTTTTCATTCTTTTTAATTCGCAGTCAAATTCCCGCTTTTGAGTGAACTATTTTTTTCCCCACATTCTCTGCCACTCCCTCCCTTTTTCGACATTATTCTACTATATATGTTCTGCAATATTTCTCCCTTCTTGACGACCTATTAACTATCACAAACGAGGGACGCAGAAAGGTGAAGAGGAAAAGGAGACGATAATTTCTCCTCCGATTTGAATGCAAGTATGGACGCTACATCCTGGGCGGGAGATTGTACTTCAAATGAGAAAGAAGGGTGTGTCCACTTCCTCGCTTTCTGTCTTCTGTAATTCAGAGCTCAAGAAACAAGAAGGTAATTGAACTTTCGAACCAACTGCACTGCTTTCAAATGTACATACCTCAACTACAGACTGGCTTCATTTAAGATCCATCATCTTCATCACCTTGACTTGGCTCTAGCTTACTTTGTTATAATCATCAGGAGATATATGTAATTGCTTCTAGCACTGTCACCTCAATCTTTTGGTGTATAATTATACTGGATCAGCAGTGATCACAGCCGCAGCAATCACTCTTAGAATTTTCTGTTTCATAGCTGCAAACAATGCCCGAAATTGTATCTTTATTTGATAATGGGTCTATTCTACAGGATTTATTTTTCAAATTGTTAGAAAATATGAAGTTTTAATTATATAATTGGGCTAAAAATATCATGTATATATTATTGATGGTTTATTTATATTTTAAGATTACTACCCATACTTATACACTAATTTCAACTCATAGTTATTGCTACGTTTTTTATATTTCTTAATAATTAAATTTTATTAAAATATTACAATCTCTATTAAAAAATTACTTAATATATGAGTAGTCTAAAAATTATATTGCAATTATAAATAATAATATAAATTATATTAATATAATAATTTAAACATATTATTATTTCAAAAGTTGTTTGTTTGATAACAAAAAATATCAGTTAAATTTTTTTATTGATATGTATCACTCAGAATTTAGAAACAATTTAAGCATAAAATATTCTAAAATCTAAATATTAGGCAAATTATGTTTTTTGTTAAATAATTCAACCAGAAAGTTGACAATCACAAATAAAAATAAGATCATCAATTAAAGCTTTAGTAACGTAAGTATATCAAGATGTTTTCATTAATTCACTGGAGTTATTAGATAGTCATATGACTGCAAAAAGTTTCATAATTTATGAATTTATTTCACTTTGATAAATAAAACGCAAATTGTTTAAATTTTAAGAAAAAAAATGTTTAAAATAATATTATATATGTATAATTATATATTTTGAAATTTATTAACATCTTTTATAAAAATTAGAAAGATTAAATAGTGCAAAATAATAAAGAAATTAGATAAATATAATCAACGTTTTTAATTACAACATGATCATAGAATATTCCCATCACACTTTAAAGTCAACAAATTTATATTTTTAATCAGGTAAAAACTATTTATAATATATTTTATTTGAAAATAAATTAGTAAATTTTCTCATGAGATTTTAGTTATATTTGAGAATTGATTAAATATATTTATGTTTTCTAAACTTATTATATTTACCGCTAGTAATTATGCAGCAATATTTATTACAGATATATTGATCAGAAATTGCAATTGAATATAATTTCCGTTAATTATAAATCAAAAGATATCAAGATATGTTTCATTCGATTTATTTATTTTTTAATTTTATGATTATAGTATGTCCAAATTTCGTTTTAATTGCATATGCATGTTATGAATATTAATTTCATTTAAAAATAAAATACATAATTAAATATTATGTAGTTTCAATTCTGGAAAGACATATTTTAAAATATTGAATATATGCGTTATGATCATTAATATATGAATATTTATCTTTTTAATAATCATATTAACGGAAATGCTTTTTAAAAACCCAAATTTACACGTTTATGTTAACAATAATGTTTAAAGACGTAACGTTAATGTTTATTTGAATTTAAGAAGGTATTATGCAATTTCTAATCATACATATAGTAAATATAAACAAAGTGAATTAAATCAGACGAATTGAAATAAATGATTTTTTGTTTAAAATATCTAAGAACATTAAAGTCTTCATAAAATGACAGTGAGTTGTTATGCACTTTTAATCAAATATAATTTAGCTACGCCTAATAATAATTGTCTGCATTTAAAGAAAAATCGACAAATGTGTAATTAACTAAATATTCACATTATCATGATTTTGATTACATTTTTCCCTTGATAATAGCTTCAGTGATCAGCAAACCAGTATTGCTCCTTATCAGTTTAAATTATTTGTAGCAGTTAGAATTTGCCTTTCAGCAGCGTGTGTGTCCGTAAACTCTTCATTTTGTAAATAATTGTCAGTTTCATCCATAGACTAATAAGGAGAATTCATCATTGTATTCTTTGCAAAATACACTTGAATATTTATTATTTTGAAAAGCATAATATTCATACAATACAGATAGCACCAAAATAAGAGTTCATGAATCAATAATTAATAATTAATACAAATGTAAGTAAAGAATGTGTTAATTATTAAAACTGTCAAACAATACTTTCTAGAAATGAAGATATTTGGTCATCAGAATTCGCTGTATTTAATAAATTGAATGAATAGATAGAATGAATACATTTAATACTAGAATAAATTCAATATTTTCATGATCAAATAAACAGTTTACTGAAGTGATGATAATATTAAATATGAATATAATGTCCTAAAGTACTAAAGTACTGGATTAAATTACAACTAAATAAAAAACCTTTGGTAACACGTAAGTTGTTTAGGGACTATATTATCTGTTTTCGTCAGGAAGAAAATGCTCCCATTATCCTGTTGATCAGATGAATGTACTATTGTGCCTTGAACGTTAAAATTAATATATTCGAGTCTATATACCACTCAGAACACATTATACATTTTAATTTAAAAATAGATTCGGATAATTAATAAGAATATTGATATCGAAATAAAAAATATTTCATTTTTCTAACATCAATAAACACTACATTCTTGTAAATGCTGTAATAAGATTAAATCGTAAAGTAAGTATAATGTATTATGTAACGAAAATTAAAATACATTGTTTAAAAACATAACTTTACTAAATATTTAGGCATCACTATTACTCTTTAGTACGTTTTATCATATTTATATGCAAAAAATAGTCTTCTTCATAATAATATATTTCCCATGGATAACAATAGTTGCTTAGTAGAATAATTAAGATACATAATTATATATTTTTGATGCCTCAGTTTACAAAATTAAATTCTTGTTCACAGTCTTTTAAGTTGTTGACTTGGACTGAACAATTTTCAAATATCTCCCTATAAATCTTTAAGTGCACTAAGTGTACTTAACTAGGAACAGTACACAAGTTTTACACCAAAAAATATAACCGAAAATATTTACTTTTCAATCACTCTCACCATTAAATTAACCTATTGATCAGATTTGCCAAGCAAAGTAACACACAAGAATCAGATTCACTCCCCCCCTGCATCCCTAGAGATAAAGATTCACGCGGAAGAAACACATTGAAAGTTTTGACTTTATTTATAATTAAAATCAATAATGTGTCGCCGCAAATAGAACAATTTTGCGATTGAAACTAGGGCACGCAAAGGAAATCTAACAACAAATGGCAGTGGGGAAAATTAAACAATGGAATTTAGAAAACCTTGCATACAGCGCCTTCTAAAAAGGGGGTTCCCTTTACGAAAACATTTATAATGTATATACAAGGTAAACATTCGCTATTGACTTTTAGAGTGTTGATCCATTAATAAACACTAATACGCTGGAGACTCGCTCATACGATCAGATCCTCTATAGCAAATAAACAGAGCGAGCTATATAAGCTACCGTTGGAGTGTAGAGCTTCTCTCGATATATTGAGAGAACAATAAGGCGAGAGAGAAGAGGAGCTATTTTGTAATCAGCAGAAATAAATCGTTAATCCATCCGGTCGCGATCCCATTGTGGTGTTTCCGATATTCTGCGCTCGGCATTCATTCCGCAAAATGCTGGAGGGATAATGAGGAAGAGTTTTAGCCACCTCTAAGACCCAGGGGTTTACCGGTTCATGAGGCGACAATCTATCTGGCTTGTACTAGCATCCAATTTGGTTCGAGAAATTCAAAGTTGAATAATATAAGTAGTTGTCAGCTAAAATGTTCAAAAATATTTTTTTGTGTAAAATTTAATGGAAAAGTGATGCTGAACAAAATTGTTATCGTGAGATATGTTATGTTTAATGTAATATTTTTAGAGTATAGATCACAGTATAAAAATATTGCATTGTTTCATGCGTCAAGTCCATGAAGATTGATTCTTTCTTAAAATTCTGAAACTGCTTATTTAGTATTTGAAAAGTCATTTTTACGTGTTATATGTTTTATTAATTATTTATTAATGTTTAATAATTATTATCTAATTTTCTAAATTTGAAATGCTTATGCATGTATTATAAACTCTTTTTTTCCATACATTTCAGAAAATATGTAAAAAATGTACTTACTTAACTTTCGTTTTTTCGTGGTAATTATTTAATTAATAACATAATTTTGTATAGAAAAAGAAAATATAATCTTGAGAATAAACAATCAGAAATAATTTGTAAATTTCTTCCCTAAAATATACCTCAAAATACATCGCTCTTTTCTCTTTAAAAATCGATAGTTATATAATATGAATTTTGCCTGCATCAAAATAGCTGTATATTCTAGCAAAAAAAGTCCTCTTTTCAATTTATATGACTAATATGTTCTCACAAATGATATGCATACATATTTGAAGGTTAGGTAGCGTGACCTTAAAAAGCAGTAAAATTATACAAATGTATTTTTGTTATTCTAAGATTTCATGCAACCACTTTTCCAAGTAAATACCATGTTTATTGATACATACGTAATTTAAGTTAAAAGTATGTTAAGTTGAAGTATGAATTTATGTATTTATACTAAGATATCTTTACGCATAAATGTCGATACAAATTCCATGTACTAAAATAGGCGCCAAACTCAAAATTACCCTCCATTTTGTTCAACATCGAGTTTGCTATTTCTATAAAAAATATTTATTAAACCATCAGTTTCTTATACATATTTTTTTCTATCTATTGAAGTAGATGCAGATGCAGATCTTGTTTAGTTTTCAGTTAGCCCGATCATAAATTCAATCGAGACAATATACTTGGCATTCATTTATGCCTTATAGGCCATAAAATTTCTCCGACTTCAAATCATAAAAACTCATATATATTGTGCAGTTACATAAATTTATTATCTTAAATAGAGAAAGCAAAGCGAACCGTGAGATGATTTATGTAAAGAAGATAAGAACTGGATCAAGGAGTATACTCACTCTATCGCCTCCTTTCTTGATTTTATTAAATAAAGTGAACAATTTATTCTAAGATGCCTTAAATAAATTTAGCTATTGATCCAATATAACGTCATTAAAATGTGTATAAGTTTGGATCAGTAATTTTATGTTACACATAAACGTTAGCAATAGACATAATAAGTCATAAAATATAATTTATATATATACATATATGTAATTTTAATAAAATCATTACTTAGTACAAATTTATCCCAGAAAATTCACATTTTAGTGAGAAAAATGTTCATTTTCAGACTAACTATTTAGAGTTAAATTATTAATGAAATTCTCAGAATTTTACCTCATAATATAAACTTGGCTGTTTTTAAAAATTATTATTTTTAAGGTTATAATTCAGCGAAGCTAACGTATTTACTCAAATTTCGATGCAAGTGTGCAGCATTTTAGTATAAGTTTTTAAGAATCTATATATTGATAGATACTTAAAACATTTTTAAATAAGACTAGTGATTTGTGAAATATGTAATTTACTTATATGTTCACAAAAATTATACAATCATAATTCACATAAAATATTATTTTACTTATACTATTATCTTATTCTTATTATATTTTTTAATAACTCAAACACCTTACTAGTTAATGTAATTAAATAGTTATCCATTATGAAGTTATATACTTTATATTATATAATTTAAAAATACTGCTCTTAAAAATGAACTATAGGGACAAATGGCTTTAAAAGTATTTAATAAAAAGACATAAAACTGAAAATAGCAACTACTTGAAACGGAAATCTTATATGTTTTACGGGATTAGAAAACTTCATATATGTTATACTACAACGTGAGATTACTACTTTAAAAAGGCTTCATTCAATACGTTCAATATTACAATTTTTGACTTATTAAATTCATGTTTTTAAAGCGTCGCTTCACTATTGTTTACTTTTATATTTGATACTAAAATTCCAATTTGTTGATCGAGGAATTTCTATATATACATATATATATGCTTATATTTATTATTAACTGTCTTCAAAATTATGAATTATTGGTATAATACTTAAAGTGTGTTACAATATTATGTTTGATATGTTTGATATGTTTAAATATGTAGAAATTAATTAAATATGTACTTTTAATTAATTTATGTTTCATTTGTCAAAATTATAACGTATAACTTCTATGCTACTATTCTAATGTGAGTAGTAAAGCGAATTTATTACAAAATAAATAACGATATATATTTAAAATAATTCTTAACAAACTAAAAATAATATGCGTAAAATAAAATAAAATAATTATATCAACATTTTAAAGGGTTATTGTTTACAATTGGTTGCATTTGCTGCACATGAATTAGATCTATCAAATTTTCCTTTCATATAGACTATTCAAACACAACAATTTAAATGTGAACCTCCATTAAATAGATAATACTATGTATCATTTTGAAGTTATCGTCAGTAAAAGTATGTGCGCATTTAATATTTTGGGAAATAAAAATTAATAGTGAAAGTCTCATACACCCTTTAAATACAATATTATATGATAAAAAATGTAAAATCTTATATAAAATGTTTTATTATATTTGCATTTATTCTAGCTTTTAAGAACTGTACAGCGAATAATATCAAAAATGAATTATTATATTTGGCTATATAAATTAATGGTTATAATATGACCATCATAAACTCTTAAGTAGGTAAGCAAGTGTACTGCATACTTGCTATGTAATCATTCGTACATAATATTAGAGTAACAAAGGTTCAAGTGTTTGATAGAAACACTATCTCACCGATAGAATACACGCATTTGATCGATATTAAGAATGAACAAAGTACATACTTACAAACCCTTGATGTTGGTTTAAGCAATATTGCGTATCAAAATAATAATAAAAAAGTATATGTTTTGAAAATTGTTATAATCAACACTTTTCTTAATATAAACCAAAAATGGCAAAAAGTGTGTTTAGCTCAACCATAAAAGAAATGAAATATCTGTTAAATGTGTTATACCTCTTTAGTTAATATTATTGGACTTGAGCTAACTACATAAACAACTATTACACTAAAAGCATTTTTTCTAGGATATTTATAATTGTACAACTTCATTCAATTTAATGTGTTCTCAATTAAGTTTATGTATTCATCAATTTAACTTTTGATATTTCTATTAATTAAGACATAAACGTATTATAATGGCAGGAATATACTTAATAATTTTCTTCATAATAAAAAACGTAGTTAGCTCAAGTCTAATATTATTAACTAAAGAGCTAAAACATTTAACGGAATAATTTCTTTTATTGGTTGAGCTAACACACCTTTGCTATTTTTGGCTTATAGTAATATCATAATTTTTACTGAATACATTATTAAATGATTATTTAATGTAGCAAACAATTATATATAATTATAAAGGTATGTCCAGTCACATAAATTAATTTTTAAATAGGAAACAATGGTTGCTATGCAAAATCTAGCCCTCTAGCAACGGTTGGTAGGTAAAAATATAATATTTCGCATCTCCGGGACATTTCCAATATATTTAAAATTTCATAAAAATCGCTTAAAGTTTAAGGGGACGTGTTATTGGGTCTAA
Organism: Invenusta paracnida; assembly: GCA_036023295.1. Lineage (NCBI taxonomy): Eukaryota > Metazoa > Platyhelminthes > Proseriata > Coelogynoporidae > Invenusta > Invenusta paracnida. The sequence continues at coordinate 2,527 of JAYRBW010061131.1, read as the reverse complement.
ACAGTGGTTGCTCTGCAAAATCTAGACCCCTAGCAACAGTTGCTAGGTAAAAATATATTTTTTTTATGCCTGGGACATTTCTAATGTATATATTAAAAATTTATAATAATCGCTTAAAGTTTATGGAGTGTTATAGGAACTGAAGAAGCTGAAGAAGAAGAATATAATTACAAAAAAGCTGTTTTTTGCACATAAATATCTCGGGTTAATAATATTAAAGGTATAAAGATGAAAATTGGCAAGCTTGATAATTTTTCGGTGGTGCTACACGATAAAATTTTAATCATTTCAAAATATAAATTAGTTTTTAAATGGTAGCTGTTTAAAAAATGGCCCTTTCTTGTGGTATTCTTATATACCTTACTGTACGTAGGTTACTCGCATGAGCTAACAACCTACTACCGTAGGTTTAAATATGTTGACATGTAAACAGTTATACATAGTACGGGCGGCGCTAGCACCTTTCAGCTACAAGCAACGAGGTGGGTACAAACATTGAGTTCCCTATAATTGTCAATAATTGTGTCAGACCTTCCCAAATATACATCTGCAAGTGTTGGGAGGGCTAGTTTGGACCACGGTGGAATTTTAAAATATCCTATATTAAAGAATAGGAACATTTTTACATTTTAAACTCAATTTTAAAAAAATTCTTATTTTCGATATAATATAAGTATTTATAACTTTTTTAAGTTATGTTGCATAGTATTTTAAACATATATCCATTGTCTTTATCTTAATTTAAAAATTTAACACACGCATACCTATCATGTGATTACGTTTCCAGATCTTTTTAATATTAGCACCAGGTTTATTTTGACAACAAAATTAGCATAAATTGGCCAATGTACCAATGTACCAATATTTATATTATGTTAATCGCCATAGAATAAACTTTCTATATATGTACATATACATATGTATATGTAAAATGCTTATTTTATGCACTACAATTTTAGAAAAGATAAATCAATGTAAATTAATTTATTAATCAAATAAGTGTCACATTTTAATATTAATGTCTAATATTATCTTGTAGGTACATGTATTGTTCAATAGTAAACTTAGTTTCACCATTTGATAAGTAAAATATTCTTTATTGACTATAAGTAAGTAAAACTTTATGTATGTATCATAGTATACGTACGAAATTGTCATCAACAAAAATCATCGTACTTGCGTACACAACTGATTAAATTTTAATTGATTACCTACTATTCTTCAGTTCGAAACTATTTACGTTTATGTTTATGTGTAGTTTCAATATAGGAATAATACCCATCTATGCCCACTGTAAAAGTTGGTATCATTGCTATTTTAATCCCGATTCTTTTTATATAGGGCTTAAATGTATAAGCTTTCATTAAAACCCTGTAGCAGGGAATTATTAGATATTATAGTAGTCCTTGCCCTGTAGTTTGCATAATACATTTCTATATGGACATATTTGAAATGACATTAAAACCCTCTTAAATAAAACAAATCAATCAAGTATTGTATCTGATTTTGTAATTAATATGCATTTGTAAATATAAACTGACTAGACACTGCCGCTAAAAAAAGGGTTGAATTTTAATAGCATTTCTGAAAAATGATTAAGTACAGATATTAGCAGTTAGGAAATGTCTTTCCTGGATTTTATGATATAGACGATGTGGTGTTTGATCAATTCACTGCGTGGACTCTCAGAAACAATAAATTTATCAGATTTTTCAAATTATGAACAGTACAATGATCTTCACCCTAATATTATTATTGAACTAAATGAAATGGAGAAAAACAAGGCTAATAAGGACACGGCTTCTCAAACGAATTATTATGTTTCAAAGTTTCACATTTTTTAACTAGACAGCAACTACCAGTGATGACCGGATACAATCGAGACAATGTCAATTAGATAATTGTCTCAATACATGATGTGATCCTGGTCTACAAAATGCATTCGGAAAATAGTTGCGACTTCGACGTTGATTTGTATGCGAGCGGCCGCATTCAACGCAATATGAATATCATTCATAGCGAGGAATTTAAATCATTAAACCATACTACTATTAAGGCTATGATTGCTAGGAATAGGTATTTATAGGAGAACATAGATAAAGAAAATTGCATCAAATTATGGCGACTGATAGTGGTAATTTAAAGTTACTTGGTCAGCATCTCACAAGAGAAAATTCACTGGTATTTTATAAACAAGATGTATTTTATCTATTTGTTTACTATTTTGGGTATAGAGTAGTTACGAGGTATCACGACACACTCAGTAAAAGTAAAAACAAAGTTACTGCCTTATATTTACTTAATAAAGTCAATTGAATTTAAAAACTAAATAATTATTTTACTTCATTAATATCGTGGAAATCGATGTCTTTAATAAGTACAAGGTTCGAATTAAAATCGGTCAATTACATGAATTCGAATTATTTGTAGTTTGTGACATGACCTTTTGAAAGCCTAAATATAATTTTATATCTATATAGTCCGGGAGCCCAGAGGCTCCAGCCTAATGGAACGAGGTCCCAACAAT
>JAYRBW010061130.1:0-10483 GCA_036023295.1 Invenusta paracnida | reverse complement strand
TTATTTATTAATAATTCATGCCCTATATTTTCATACGTTGATGTCAAATAGGTGGTATATTGATAAATATTAATATAGTATAAATAGTACGTACATTATATTTTCATACGTTCATTTACATTATTTTATATACCTACCTGTTTTATAGTACGTAGGTACAATAATATTATTACAAAACTTATATTGGAATATAAACATATTATATAATTTACGTTTTGAACACTGAATTCTTACTTAACCATACTGAGTTCCAATTATTGTATGCAATTATAGGAGATGAAAACATAATGTTTAAAAGTAGAAATCGTTCTCTGAAATCATTTTCACAGATTTTAAAATATCAAATGGACCTCTCTATCTTATATATACAATATAGGTGTCTGCAGTCACTAATTAAATATTAACGATATAAGTTGGGGGGTGAATAACCAGTTAAGTTGATTCAAGAAGTGGATCGCTTATCAAATTACCTCGAAAATCTGCGTGGGAACTCTACAATAAGGTGTCAATAGGATTTGCTGCATTTAAGACTTTAGTCTCTTGTGTCAATAGGCCATGTAAGAAAGTATATACCTGCCTGCTATTGAAGCCCATATTTAATGCGTCATGATATATATTTTTCTAATTTAACTGTTGTAATATAAATTGTACATTCATATATACATCCAGTAAAATTCTTAAAATCAATTTTCCATTTTTTATGCTTTTTTGTCCCATTACGTGTGTGTAATCACTCAATTTTGAAGTTGTACATTTTTTACTAAACATTTATTGATGCGTATGTTAGACTTTGGAATAAACTATCCAACGTGCCACTTTAAACTCTTGTTTATTTTGACATTAAGTTACCAAATTAAAAGAGGTTCGATTCATTACTTCCCCTACTATTTTTAATGATGTCCCTGGATAAAAAGCATTCAGTCATATTTTTGCTTTTTAAACACGTACAATAGATATTTGACTAATGCAACATTCTGTTTTAATAAAATATCAGTGAAAAATGTGAGCCAAAACTATTGCATTTTAGTGAAATTTCTAAAACAAAAAATCTATTTTGGAACCTATTTAAAAAATATATTTGCACCGGATTTACACTGTTCAATCCGATTTGAACCAATTCCGTACGTCAACCTCATAAAACCAAAACAATTAAGTTAAAATTCGGTGGCACAATGGCAGTTTTCATTGTTTTTAATAATAGTTCCACACGCCAAATTGCATCCTATGGAGCAGGTTCTAAGAAATATCAATATATGAGACTTTTAAAGTCACAGTGGGTTACGTTTAAGAAAATGTAATTACTCGCAAATATTAATAGATAATCCACGACATAATACATATAATAATCTTGATTATCAAATATCTCAGTTTATATGTATAAATATATATATATATAATGGGGTAATCTCCAAGCTTCCCGCGTTAAATTATTTTCGCTTTTTTAATAAGAAAAACAACAATATCCATAAGTGTTACAACAAGAAACATTATACATGAATCACAAGTAATGAATCAGAAGTCGTAATAATGTCTAATCCAATACAGGATATTTCCGAAAAAGTTAGTCTGTATAACTTCTGTAGAATTAAAGCGAAACTACAATTTTTCCGGAAATGAAACGAAATTCAATACATTAAAATAAATTGTAAAATAAAAAATAATTTAACAAAAAAAAACCGTTTAAAAAATACATAAAAAACGCATAAAAAAGCAAAAATAGTTTAACGCGGGAAACGTGGAGATTACCTATAATGGTAAAAGGTAATATCAAAGACACATCTACATACTTATTGATGTTTTATATTAATATTGTGCATATAGCTTTAAATCTAACATTTGCATTGTCCCCTTTTTTTAGTACCGCTATTGTGTAAACTATCACCAATATTGTGCAATAAAATATACAAATTTACTGGAATTCGGCAATCAACTTCCAGCAGTATTGATAATTATACATCACTCTTTGTGCGTATTTATTTAAAGATATCAAAAGTTTAATGCCATAGTTAAAAGTCTTATAAATCATGAATATGGTATTTCTTTGCAATATTATTATTCCATATTATCAAAATTATGTTTTACCTTTGTTAAATTCATTAACGTTTAATATTATTGCGCATTTCTGGGATAAATATACCATAATACGCTATGACTTCTTATATGAGGTTTCACAAGAAAAACTCCATTTGGAATAAAGTTAAGCAGCCATAAATCAGAAAACAATAATAAAATTACACCATTACCCATTTTACACGAGTTTTAACCACCCCATTAATATAGTCCAATATGCAAATACCATGTAGTAATAATTATCATAGCATATTTTATTAGAAGAAGTAATAAATAAAATTCAAATATAATACAACAAAATACACAATGGTCACAGATTACACACCGTTTAAATATCAAGTAATTGCTACGTCATGATTTAAAGACATTCAGTTATCTAACAAGCATTCAATAGGAGGGCAGAACGTCACGTCAATGTCGGTCAGTTGGTCGCCTCTAATTGGCTGGCAGCTCCGCTGTCCAATAACCAGGTTACCTTGCCCTCTTTTAATTGGACCATTGTGGCGGGCAAGGATGGTGTTGGGGCCGGACTTTCCACGATTTTCTATCAAAAATAGAGTACAAGTATCGTCAGTTTAGCTTTTTTTACAAAAGTCAAAGAGTACAAAATATGGAAGTCGTGTTTCGACGTGGATATTTACAAAAAATCACTAAAGTAGAAAAAAGCAACTTAATTAATACCTCTTAATATTTCCGATACTTTTGAAGTTGAATTAAGATTAAGGATACAAATGAAAGCTTTGCAAAACTTAATTAGAAAAAATATACCTATAATATCGTAGGATTTTTGAATTAAAACAATTTATTGATTGTCTTTGCACATTCTTATAACTTTTCATTATATCTACTTATATCTACAAAATAAACAAAAAATATTTTTTTATGATGCCATCTTGGCATATATATGTATACCACCAAACACCCGTTTTCCGGACATTTTAGCTATATTTTAAAATTACTACTCCTCTGTTGTTACTTGAAGGATTTTTATGAAATTTTGCAGGCTACTTAGATTTTATGAATGGAAAAGAAGTATGGAGAGATATTTCAATTATACGTATAACATTTAATAAAAATTACAAAATAGATATTTAACCATTTCACATGGCAACTTTTGAGTATTTTTGGTAGAAAATATTCAAAATATCTTACATTATACATAAATATCTCTCCATACTTTTATAGGTTCCATATCTATAAACAAATCCTGGACATTTTAGGTAGCTAACATACATAATCTGAGAGGAGTAGGCATTTAAAGTTGAAAAATATAATTGTTCGGTAGAGCAGCCGAAAGAATAAAATACATATAAAACTTGTTTTCTGTATTTCAATGATGACATTAATTTAATTTATTGAGTTAGGATAACCAAACAGGCAATATAAATATAGTGAACAAGTTAACAGTGAACAATGGATGCCAGTATGTACAAAATATCATTTACACTCAAATTCAATTGCTAATACATAATACAAAATCTAAAATCTCCAATGTCTAATATCCCATCTACATCAGGTTCAACACCTAGTTCTGAATATTTTTGTCTTATAAATGCATGGGCTGACTTCAAACTATCTTCAGTTGATTGTTTGGTTGCCTCACCAATAATGTCAACACTTTTATAATATTGCCGTTGATTTATCAACGGCAATCCAATTGATGTAAAGGTTTTATTGAACTGCCTCTGTCCAACACCAATGAAACTAAATCCATGGATAATAGAATTTGATAATTGTGCTGGTGACACATTGAATGTTTTAGAATAATGACTGCAGTCTAAGCAAGTAACATTAATGTTTAACTGGATATAGTTATCCGCGGATTGAGATACCGCAATATTATTGGAGAAGCATTGTTTGCAGGGAAAAGTTGATACCATTTGAACTATTGAAGCAGAACTGCATATGTAGTTATATGATGATTCAAAGACATCACCACTAGTCTTTTGTCAATTTAGATTGACTTAATAGATTACCAAAATCATGTTCTACAGTATTTTTATCAACAAGTATTTTCTTCTTTGGCTGTGTGTTCAAATTAATTAGATGCTGTTTCTTTTGGTCGATCTAGGCATTTTTTTTAAATTGCCACTTTCTTTGTTGATAAGGCAATGTTTAATTTAATGTATTTAAACAATTGACATCTAAAATGACTACTCTTATAAAACTGTTATATATGTGAAATTTTCATATTTTTTAGTGATTTTTTCTCACACATCCTATTTTTAAATTGATATTTCAGATATAAAGGCTTTAAATATATGTAAATCACTTGGCCAACTTATTCTATACATATTTAAGTATTAATTTCTAAAATATTTTTTTGTTGTTGAATTTATTGTAATTTTCTTGCATATGTAAATTAAAGCTGTAATTAACTAAAACAAATATGTAGGTACGTTATACCCATTGATATATAGATTTGCAAGCTAAATCACCAAACGCATATTATGTAAAAACGAAAAAAAGCTATTTTTATACATTATATTGATCGGAACAATTTATAGATTCAACAAAAAATACACTAAAACCAGTTTTACTGCTAGCATCTCTACAATATTTACATTTTATTTAAGCATATTTATATACGTATGATGTACGTATGCTCCGAGCAGTAGAATTTTTAGTTAAAGTTATTTCTTACTTATCTTCTAAAGAGGATTTATTTTTAGTAACATAACAATAATACAGTCGATCGCATCTTACTCTGCTATTTTGGAATTTGCCTGTTTTTTTTAATTGGACGACTTTTTACGTGTAAACTGTAAAGCAGGGTAGGTTGTCAATCTTGAAAAACTTAATAATATACTATATCTACGATAATTCACACCTGGAACACTAGTTGTAAAACTAATTGTTTTTATGAGGCATTTAAATAATAATAATTAATATAGTTACTAATTAACTTTCAGTTATAAATTTTAAATATTTTCAATTTTATAAATCTTTATAGCGTCAATGAATTTTTCTACAAAATATTTAAAAATAAACCAATTATAAGATATACATTACTTGCAGTAGTATATAGTTTAACATAATCATTTTTAGATAATAAAAAAGGCTTAATCTATGTACAGTAAGTAAAAACTATAAATTAACATAAACATATTAAAACACGATATATTATATCGTCATGAGGCAGCACGCCATCAATTCATCAGAGGAGTGAAATACAGTTGAAATTAGGCCGGCTATATATGAAACAGTTAATAACGATTGAGTAAAATTTACTTAAAAAGGGTATTAAAAGCGCGAGCAAGAAGAAAAGTAGGTTGCGTAATAAGATAATTAAGAATATGTATAAATTAACCAATAATGGGACAAAAACAATATAAAGCTATTCAAGAAAAAATTATTAAAATTAAGCAGAAAAGTATAAGAATATAATTAAGAATATATTAGAACTAGAAACACAAATGTACGAAGAAACTAACAGAATTTGGACATACAAATTAAAAACTAGAAATCCTTCTATAAGCCGCCGGAGTTGAAAAATCAGCGTTCCTGTTCGTTGAGTGATCTTGTCGAGTAATAAACCAGGCATCTAAATTGGTTCTGCGAGAAAAATCCGATTTACATTTGAGTACTTTGGCAGACGACTCGAAATCGACCCGATAGCCAGCCAGTGTGGATGGAATTCATGGCCAGGGATGAATTTTTCGGTTGATAGAGTCTCAAAGTTGCACGAAGTTGGCTTAGCCGTGAAGTCAGGGTGAGGCTGTTCTGAGTTTGACCCAAATAGACAGCTGGCCAATCTTTACAAGTTATCTGGTAGATCACCCCTTTTCGAGTCATAGACGATCAGCGAGAATTGGGTTTGAGGGTGACAATGCAAAGTGTTCTGGGAGGTTTCAGCGCAACCTTGATCTTGTATTGGTTAAGAAGCCTCTTCAGGGACTCAGAAACCCCACTGACACAAGGCAAGAGGGTGGATAGAAGGAATATCTGCTGAACGTCTGTTAAGTGTTGCTACGACAGCTTGTTTATGGGCTGCAGGGTGGTGAGATCAAGTGTCTAGGTATTTTCCAGTGTGGTTTTTTTAGATAAACAGAAGTGGACCAGAAGACGCCTGACAAATACATCCAAGAAGGCTATATCCCCATCACCAGACTACTGGCACATGTATTGGTTAATTTATATGTTCTTTATTATCTTATTACGTAACCTACTTTTCTTCTCGCTCGCGTTTTTAATATCCTTTCTTAGTAAATTTTACTCAATCGTTATTATGCAATAACTGTTTTGTATATTATAGCCGGCCTAATTTCAACTGTATTTCACTTCCAAGTGACGGCTTGCTGCCTCACGATATATATCGGGTTAAACTATATTTTTAAGCTATAGTTTTCAAAAATCAAGACTTTTTTATTTCTAATGAATTTACCGATTTTACTCTTTTCTAAATTTAATGTAAGTATTATAATACATATATATATATATATAGGGAATAATAAATGCTGCCAGGATGCCTAACCTTGACCATGTCCGCTTTGCCTTTACCCACGCAGGCGAAGGCGGCATGACGTGCTGACCGAATCACTGGAAAGGTCAAGGTCACACGTTGCGGCGGTGGTTTTGGACTGTCGGAGATCGGCGCTACGATTTGATCAGTTACCTAGAGCAAAGAAATTAACCAATTATAAACATTGAAAAGCTAACTTAAATATTTTATTAGAAATACGCGCAAGGCTGGTGGGCCACACAACATTTAAATGCGATTTGATAAAACAAAAACCAAGATAATTAAGATTTGATAGCAGAAAACTACTATTTATTAGAGATCTTCTTAGTACTGTAATACTACTCCCATTGAATATAACAAGTAGTACATTAATTAATGCAAAAAGCTGTCAATGTAAAATAAAAATTTACAAATAGACAATTAAACAATATTTTAATTTAATATATCGTTTTCTTACAAATTGATTAAATTGTTGAAATAGACCAGAAGTTTGAGAAATAGAAATTTGACCACAATAGTATCTAAAGCATTGATGGTTGGGAAGATTATAAATACGTAGAATGTAAAATGCCAACAACGCTATTTTTACTACGCATTACCTATCATGTAAATGCACCTATTTATCAATAAATACATTGTATTTGTTGTTGTCATTTTAGTCGTCTATGCTAAAACAGTTGAAAGGTTTTCATCCGATTTAACTCTATCTATAATACTGTAATTTTGTAAGTTTTAGCCCCATAATAAATATCATAAAGACAGTAGTACCAGTCACGACCGTATGAAAATGTCTCACAAACTTATTGTGAAAAGTATGAACATTTCGTGAGACATTGTTAGATTTTAGAGTTTGTTAGACATTTGGTGTAACAGAATTTGTGTGATTTATAAGTTAGATCCATGTTAGACATGGATGGTGCGATTGTGTGATATTATAATTAGTATATACATGTTTACGTGCGACAACATTACAATCATGAGCACACATGAATTCACTCTTATTGATTCTGCAATACAGTTCAATACTACTATATTTGGAAATCTTTTGCAAAATAATGTTTTAACAATTAACAACAAACAGTTAATGCAGAAACACAGTTTTTAGATATATTGGCATTAAACTATACTTTACAGACAATTGACGAATGTTAAAAATGTATGAAAATATTGTATTTGTTTTTAAAATTAATTTAATACAAATTCAAGCTTTTTGTTTACCCATTTACATTAAATTTATTAAAACATAAAGCGATAAAAACTGTATAAGTTGATAAATATATAGGAAATTTACGCAATAGAGTAATAATAAACAGATTTTTAGTCTTATTAATTTAATATGCATCGCGCTATAAATTTTCGTCAATATAATATCACTCTATGGTGTAAAATAACTATATTTATCAATTTAAACAGTTTTTATTACATTATTGTATGTTTTGAGATGATGCTTGTAAAAATACAACCGAATAATCAACAAAATAGAATGTTTTTATAAAGATCACAAAAATATATCAATTATTACACAATACACTAACCGTTGTAGGCATCGTAATTCCACCTGAAACCATTACCTTTTTTATCACAATTTCTTTGCCAACTATCGAAATTAAAACTTCGTGCACAATATTTTAGTACCAAATTCCGGTACTATATAAATGTTAGTTTACATTTTGTGTGTAATTCTAGTCTATAAATCAGAGAAACATGGTTTAAAAGCCAGAACATTGGTGGACACAAAAGTCTCTGGAGCAGGATTTGCCTCGAGCTAACTCTCCTGAAATCTCAGAGAATGTTGGAGAGATATATTTATAAGTGTGCGAGAAAATGGAACATATTTTGTGAGACTTTTGTGGGATGTTTCACAAACCGTCTAACCAAAGTTGTAAGGGAAGTGAAACACTTTTTGTGAGACTTTTGTTAGAAATTTTAATACGGGCGCGACTGGTCCTTTTAAAATTTAGGTCTTCGCAAAACCAGATATAATTTATAGCTTTAAACAGATCTAAATTAGGAAAAGATTGGGAATGAAGTGTGTTTCAGTTGCATGACTAGCAACGCATTAAATTATAGCCAAGACATAAAGTAACATTTAATTGAGAGGTGTTGACTGTTTCTGACACATTTGATCGGTGCAATATTAGAAGCAATTCAAAACTTTAGCTGCTCGCGGAGTTATAAAGTCGATAATTGAGAAAATTGGGTGGTATTATATGGATCTGTGGCATGACCAGTGGCCAAAGGGCTTTTTAGACCACGATTAAAATATATTAATATCGTAATAATAAATCAAATATTTAGTTCAGAGACAAAAGCGATTTGTGTTGGTTTTTCCATTATCGGTTTTGATTTATTACATCACAAAATAACCAATTTCGATGAAATATTCAGGATAAAAGTAGTGCGGTGGCCCTGGAGCAACAAAGGGAGGAAGTGTTTGATACATCGTTAGAAAGCTATGATTGTCTCGATTATTTAAAAACATGATAGACATCACCATTTGTTAGGTAGAACAAATTAGTGCCATTTTTCTGATTTCCAAATTAAAGAAAACATATATATTAACTATAACTATCTATAATAAAAGGTGACATATTATTTTGTTTATTAACGTGTTTTCTACATATTACAAATAAAATCAGATATTTAAATTATGATAATAACTTTTCAGTTAGGTATGGATAGCAGTTCCAAATGCCTATTTTGGGCTAATTTTAGCTATTAAAATGGTTTGGGGACTATCTTCAACTATTTCTCATTACTAAATAATCTAGTCAGTTCATTTTAAAATTCTTGTAATATGAAGAAAATCACTTAAATAAACAATACGATTTGCAACATTTTATAATGAATAATGGTCAAAACATTAATCTTATTAAAAATAGGTATTTTTATGAAAACAAGGTCAAAAATACAGAAAATGATCCTATTTTTTAACATTGGTTGGAATTCAGAAGAAATCAATATTTTGTTCCAGTTACCAAATGATGATGTATTGTTTTTAGAATCTATACATCAATAGCTTTCTAACGATGTATAATACTCTTTCCACCTTACCCGCTCTCGATTTAATTCCGTTTTTCGAACATCACAAGTTTAAGCCACCAATTAATTATTGAGTATTAGTTAACGCCAAGTCACAACACCCAATTTTGTTCTTGCCATGAAAATAATGTCATACGCCACTAAACATACGACTAAATTTGGATACTTTTTTGCATAAACCTGTAATTGAGGTTGTTTTTGAAATGAAGCAAATTTTTAGGTATTATATTAGCTACAAGCAGATAATCTTCTCACACAATATTCTTGGTTCTCAGAAAATAAATGAATATCGGAGTACCGACCATGTTTTCCAAGTAAACACTGGAATATTTGTGCTTAGTCCAACAAAACATATTTGCATTGGCATTTATAAAGAACAGGTACAACTTAAGTCGACGTAAAATAGAAAGATTTTACAAAACCAAGTGTCGTCTCTTGCTGGTATACAAGACAGAAAAGTGTAGAAACTGTAAGGCACAGAAATAGTTGAGTATGTAGTGCGAACATCAGCAAGGATACGTCAATCGGGTATTACATAGAATAAATCGTTTACACTGTTCATTTAGTCTCTGAAAAAAATCCTATAACGATGAAAAAGTGAAAACTGAAATTAAACTGAGATAATTGATCTCCTGCACAATTCCTAAACTCTTAACTCATATACAAAATCCATAATCGGGTTTTAAATTTAATTAATTTCATATTATCGAAAAAATAATAATTCCAAAAAAAGCATTCAACAAAGGTGATATTTAAACTTTCCTTAAAAATATTTGGATAGTAGAACCAGTTATATGAGCAGATCCCTTTTACGAAAGGAACAGCTTATCAGTAGTAATCTAGACCTATGGCAATAGGTCGTTAGCTAGTAAAGCTAAGCGAACTATGTAGTAGGTAATATAGGATAGT
>JAYRBW010061129.1:0-10483 GCA_036023295.1 Invenusta paracnida | reverse complement strand
CTACTACTCAGCCATGCAATAAACAAAATAATTTGTGTATCAGGACTTTTTAAATATCCAATTTTTAAATTTGTTTTGATTTTAAAATTTATGTTTAAAAATTTTTATTATCTACTTCTTTGGTGTATTTTTTAGTTGCCTATTAATTTTTGATATGTTTTAAAAATTTGGAGGAAATAACCATAAATTCACAGCTAATTCTATATGAATTATGTATGACTGTTATGATGCATGTTGGGTTTTGTTTTAATTTTATATTATTTTTAATTTTGACACTTATGTTTTTGGTTATCTTTAGTAATACATGGACAGTGTTCATTTCAACTGAAATGGCTTAATGACCCCAGATTTATTAATTGGTTGGCACCTGTTCCCAATAACAAACATGTATTCCTGTGTAAAGTATGCCCACAAGAAGAACCAAGGTGTTTAAAATGGGCGGGACAAAGCTTTATTATTAGCCATGGTAATTCCACAACTCATATTGCAAATATGGTAGCTACAAAAAACAATATTGCTATAAGCTCCTTCTTTGAATGTTAAATTAATTGAAATTATGTATTACATACTGTATACTGATATGATTGCTATATATAATTTTGTTTGGTTTGTATAATTTTGGTTTTATATGAAATATAGGTCCTTAAATGTTTTCCAAGGTCCTTAAAGGACCTTACCTAAATCCTGTATCAACCCTGTAATTCGAAATGCTCATCTTTAGGTTATATTCAGTATTTTAAATTTATTTATAAAAATATGATCTAGCATAAAGTGACTATATAAGTATTAAAACTTTATTATAATCTAGTATATTTTATAATTTAAACATACTTCACATTTAAATTAAAATCATAGCTCAAATAGTGCAATTTTGAAGAAATAAATTAAGAAAAATACATATACATTAAGTATGTATATTCCTTTTATATAACATGTGATATATACTATTTGTAAGCATATGAAAATAATGTTGACTAATATTTTGTTTGCCAATATTTAATTATTGGCAGTAAATGACTAATTAATAAGAATTTTTTTCTTACTTTCTAAATGTTATTGTTGGATATTTGACATAGATGAATAATGCATGTAAAAAACTAATAAAGAAATGTTTTACATAGGCTGTGTTCTACAGCAAAATATGATACACTTTAAAAGTTTTCAGCATCTTTTAAAAGTATATCATCAGCTAATAAAGAAATATAAGTAGTGTATAGGCACCACGACCACAGTAAAAATATGATACACATTTTGACAGTTTTCCAATGATTGTGTCATAGTCTATCTGAAAGTTTATAGATGCAACCACCATAACCAGTTACTGAGAAAACTTATATGTGGCAAATTACATTCTGGAATAAAATCTAGCTGCTGTTTTGATTGTTGTCTTGCTGCCATGTGAGTGTTAACCTTTAAAGAAACAATGGGTATATAAGTATTAAAAATATGTGTGCTTAGATGTTCTGATTATTTTGATTATTGTATATAACTAAATTACCTGTTATGTGACACTTTTACATGGTAATCACAGTTTTCTTCAGAATTGTTTGATATGATTCCAATTTACTATCTTTTGTCATATAAGCAAGCAATATATTGGCCTGCCTAAAAGTCCTTAAATGTTGAATAAATTTAAGAATTTGATATTTAAATAATGGTACCTTGAGTATTTCCAGAAAATATTTTTTCATGAAGTTTTGCCATCTGTACATGAAATGAATGCATGATCAGATTGAGTACCAACTTCTATCTTCAAGTTTGTAGTCCATAGTAAGTATGATTTTAATGCCATTTAGCTTCAAAACCAAAATCTTTTTTTAAATGCACACGGATTAAGTGTTCTTATAGTTTTTATACTGGCTAGCAGAAACCATCACTAAAAAATTAACTTGATTACTGTTAAAATGTCTCTTTTAGATAGACCACCAATTCTGAAATAAAAGCATAGACATCATTGGTGCTATTTAATGGAATCACTGATTATGCAAAAGCTTGAACTCTTCAGTTCAGATGACATATGGATGGTATTATTTCAGTAATACCTCTGAACTGCATCTTGCACCAATAAGCTATAATTCTTAGCAAAATTTTGCATCTGTTATTTTCAGATTGCTTTTTAAAATTTTGAGAAATATGGATTGTTGCTTAGAAGTAAAATGGTGAGGTAACAATAATTCAAGACTGTTGTACAATGAATCTGCAAAGTCATCCAAAGACATGGACACAGAAAGTAGGGTTGTTCTGTCTGTATGCATCCATTGTTTAAAGTTAACCTCTTCATTATTTTTATGATCATTTGTATGATTATCTGTTGTTAACATAGAAGGTGCATAAAATGAGTTAAAAGTAATTTTTTTCACAAATTCTATATTATTGCTTCTTAATAAAGAAAAAACCATGTTGACAGAAAACTATCACTTTTATTGCATAAAGTAAAACATATATATATATATACAATACTTGATCAAAATTATAAATTCTTTACTCAATGATTTATAATTAATAATTCAATGATATATTAAGATTTACAGGAAATATGTATAGGTTAGAATTTACAATGCTTCAATGAAATGAAAATTGATATTTTTTACCTATTGCAATTTGTAACTTGTAGTTGATTAAATTGGTCCCTGGAGTCATATAATAGGCACATTAAACTATTTCTGTAAATCTGATGTGAAAATCTGGTATGAGATTTATTTAACACAAATGATTGTTTGTTTAAAGTATTGTTTAGTGCTTTCAGATATTATTATATTTTATTATATCTATCTTTTTTATAGCCGGTCAAAAGTTAAATTTCTCTTCTGCTGAATATGCTGTACGCTATCCAGACAAGCTTCTGATTGATGAATCTGATATGTTGCATAGTCTTGAGTCTGAAACTAAATTAGTCCTCCTCAGTGACTTGGATGGTAAGTAACTCTTATAATAAATGCTTATATATATATATATATACACATGTTATATTAAGTTAGACTTGTTTTTGAACACACCAGTTTTTCTAAAATCTGACAAATGATTTAATTATAAAACAAGTGCTTATTAAAGGAGTAATAAGCTTCAACAAACAGTTCTAAAATTAGTTTACCTTATTTATAATATTATTACCTATAAACAGTGTAGGTAGACCAGAATTTATTTTGTGTATAGTATGACCTGACAAATCATTTTAGAGCTTTAAACTTAATTTTTAGGAATTCTTTTAAAAAATTTGAGTACTTATACCCATTTCCAGACTCATCAACCAGTTTTGATATACAAATAAATAATTGTCTCTGATATTAAAATTAGACATACTCCTATTTTAAAATTCACATAATAATCAAATGAGTTACATATTTATATTTTTTTCAGTTATTGAATCAATTCCCCTTCCATTGATGGATTCATTGGAGCATTTATCCACAGAACAACCAGTTACCATTGTCAATGTTGCTGACTTAACACAAAGTGCAAATAAAGAAAAGTAAGTGAAAATATGAACTATTGAAATGATTTTAATAGCCAGTGAGCCTGAAAAAAATGTGAGCCACATTGTGTAGTCAAAATATAGGGTATATAGGGGTGTATACAGAGCATTGTAATGAAGGGAATTGCAGATATGTATTAACTATATTTAATCTATCTAACTTAACTATATCTATTTAACTTATTTTTATTAAGTTGCCCTCTGAAAGTGTAAAATTGAAACTAATTTTTTTCATTTAGGCCAATTGAAATCCTTGAGTGTGTATACTGTGACTTCAAAACAACAACTCGAAGGAAGTTTGACTCACATAATGCCCTAAACCATTGCCAAAATCATATTTGTCCAACATGTTTTCAATCTTTTCAATTGCGGTCATCAATGAATGTACATATTACCAGGAAGCATAGAAACAGGCTATCAGTTAAAACAGTATCAGCAAATGACAATATAGCAGTGACTAGTAAAGAAAATGTCAATGAAATTGTAACTGTACCAGAGCACCTTGATGCCAGTATAGATATGGAGAACTTTGTCCTAAACATCATGCTGAAATATACTGCAGCTAAGTGCATTCCAGAATCTGTCATGAGAGAACTACTGGATGACTTGTCCTCTGTTGAAACAATAAGGAATAGTCTACTACCTGTCAGGCATGTGTTTAACACACAATATGCCTTTGAAAAGATTTGCTCACAGGTTCATGGTTATGTACCACCTGTGAAAGTTACTATTTGTGGGAAAAATTATATGTATGTCCCATTTGTTGATAATCTAACAAATTACTTGTCAAAAGGAAATATGTTGTTAGAAGTAGAAGAGATGAATCAGGAAATTATTGAAAGGGATCCTACAATGCTGTCAGACTTTATGGATGGGCAGTACTTTCAAGAAAAATTTTCCAGTAACCAAAAGAACAAACTCTATATTTTGCTCTATAGTGATGATTTTGGTTCTAACCCCAATCCCCTCCATTCCAATACACAATCAAAGCACAAGACTTTTTCCTTATATTTTTCCATTGTCAATATACGTAAAGAATTGAGAAGCAAGACCTCCCACCAAAATCTTATCATACTATGCAAAAGTTCAGTAGTCCAGCAATTCAGTTTAGCTAAAGTTATGGAGCCATTTTTGACTGATTTTCGTACTGTTGAAAGAGATGGATTAATAGTGAATGGTGTTAAATTTTCAGTACACTTACTGTACTATCTTGGTGACAATTTAGCAGCACATCAAATTGCTGGTTTTCTTGAATCATTTAGCTCCAACAGACCAAGTAGGTTCTGCCAGATAACAAAGGAAGACATTAATCATGTACTTCAGACAAATGATTGCTGCCTTCGTACAGCAGCAGGCTATGATGCTGCATTAGAAAAAGTGAAATCAGATCCATCGCTGAAAGGAATATATGGCATTAAAGGTCCATCTGTATTATCACCTCTTGTCAACTACCATCCTGTGACATCCATGCCACCAGATCCTATGCATGACCTATTAGAAGGCTGTATCCCAAAAGAGTTATCTCTCATCTTACAATATGCAGTTGAAAAGAAGTTTCTGACTTGGATAGAGCTTAATATGGCCATTTCTATGTTTCCCTATGCTGGTGTCGACAAGACTAATGCCCCAAATACTGTGACTTCCTCTGCAACAAACAAATGCAAGGGCAAAGCTTCCCAGATCAGTTGTTTGGTTCGCTTGTTTGGATTAATTTTCCACCAGTATTTCCCAGAAAATGATTTAGCATTCCAAGTGTGGATCAACTTGCGGCAAGTGTATGACAGATCTTTTTGCCCTAAAATTCCTGTCACTGAATTAGAGAATTTTCAAAAGTTGTGCCAAGATCACCTGAGTAAGTTTAAGTCGGCTTTTCCAGATGTCAATATCACACCAAAGCAGCACAGCACACTTCATTATTCCCAATTGACACATCGCTATGGAAACTTAGCAAATTTTTCTAACATGCAAAGAGAAGCAATCCATCAAATCAGCAAACGATTTTCAATGTCATCTAGAAATTTCATAAACATACAATACACAATGGCTAGGAAGTTCCAATTGCAGAATGTATTTGAAAGGAGTCAGGCTAGTCAGTGCAATGCCGAAACAACATTGAAGAAACCAAAAACTATTTTAATTTCAGGTTTCCCACCATCGATTTCAGATGTTCTAAGAACAACATTTCCTGATGCTGATAAAATTGTAAAAGCCTGTTCAGTCACAGTAAATCGAATTACTTATTCTCAAAATTTGGTTGTCTTGATTTCTATGGCAAAATTTCCGGTTTTTGGAAAGATCATGGGAATATATAAATTCTCATCAACTATCTGTCTTCGGTGCATGGTTCTCCAGACTGTCAGTTATTTACACAAAGTGCAAGCTTTTGAAGTCAGGGAAACCAATACTTACAAAATGCAGCACATCAGTGACCTCCATGATGTCCAGCCTATACCTCTGTACAATAATATTGTTGTCCCCAAGTATTTTTACTGTGTAAGTTTAGTTTTTTTTACATTTATCATACAAGTAGATTTGTCTTAACTAAGGTTAACTGTAATTTGATGGCAATTACAAAAAATTGTTCAAGTTGAATATTTATGAATTATGCTCAATTTATCAAAATTATGTTTGCAAATGGAGCTTGAACTTAATTAATTTACAAAAAGTAACTCCATATCTGTATACTATATTATCTATGTAATACAATTTTAATAATATCAATTACATATAATGAAAAGAAAAAATAATATTCAACAGGTTTGTTTGAAATCAAATATTTTTTAACAATAATATGATTATATAATAAAACACTGTATAAAACTACTAAGTGTAATAAAAAGTTATTTAGAAAAACATTTTTTTGTGGCCAAGGTGGTCGTTAATGTTAGAAAATTAAGGTGACCCAAATAATGTTAATGGTCTCTTTACATCACTCTATTTCAGTGAATCACTTGTAGAACTTCTTGGCCCAGGACCTCCTCTCACTTCAACTCCAAATAGGGACCAAAGTTATAAGTAAGTATTACCGAGGTGTTTCTATGTATATTCGAACATTATTTTTTTATTGCTATTTTTGTAAATACTTGGTTAGCATCGCATTATTTCTATAATTTAATACCTTTGCTATAACACACCCTTTATTAATTGACAGCATCACACTTTGTAAAAGTTTCTTTGAATTTTGTTTGGTTTAAAATTAAGAGCTGCTAATTATTTAAAATTATTTTTAAATGTCAATCAATTTTATTCAAATATATTATTTTGTCCTTTATATAAAAAGGAAGTTTGTCTAATGCAGCATTATGAAGTTTACAAAGGAGAAGGGAAAATAAGCCTTTTTTGCAAATTATAATGATGTATTTACCGTGAATTTTCGAGACTATTACCTTATATGCATCTTTACCTCGTTGTAACATCCAGCAAAAGTATATTTTGTCTTCATATTTCTAAATTTTGTAATATGTGTATTTCCATATCGTTTTAATTTGCAGTATCTCTCAAGAAGTATCGACAATGCCCACATCCTCTGCGTCATTAGTTCGGGATCAGACAAGCTCATCTGCAGCTTTTGTGGCGAAACGTCCTTCAATCCTAGCAACCAGAGGACCAGCTATCTGCTCTTTGCCCGTGTTACCTGCAACTGTCAGGGATTTTTTGTCCACAATGCCTTCTCAACTACCCTCCACTATGAGACTCAACATTGTGACTGCCCTGTATATGGAGTTGTCTAGAGTAACATAGTAAGTTATTTTAATGAATATGCGACATATTTCTACAGGTGGTGTAACTTTTTTATGTTTGCCATGCTTCCTCTGCATAGCAGTAGAATATGAGAATTATTTTACCGACCAAACTTGTTCAGGTGTGCTGTCTGTTTGAGTATACACGAGATCTCTCTTTACTTAATTGTAAATTTCGCAGCTAAAAATCCTTTGTTGGGTTAGACTAAAAATCAGACGCAGTTAAATATGACATTTTCATTTATCACTAAAAATATTTTTATTACATTTTTATATTTCAGTTATCCTTCACCAAGCTGCTGTCAAAGACTGGTGGACCAGCTTTTAGAACTCTATCCCTTCCTCGCAGACCCAGATGGCAGTTCCAAAACTTGGACAAACCAGCTTCGTACTAAGTTTGCCAATGAAAGGCGTACAAAGCTGCCTATGGAATTTAAGGCATACACGCAAAAAAGGTAATTTTACTTCAAAATACTACTAACTTATTGATTACTAGCTATGTCAGAAAGGTCAAAAACCCAAAATTCCCTATCATTTCAATATTAAATAAGAAATGTAAAGTAAAGAAAAGAAATGTAAAATAAAATGTAAATGTAAATAAACGTGTAAAATTTTATAGCTCTAGCTACAAAAGCCTCTCAAAATTTTGTTAGTTGACATTGAAATACTTTATTTCATTGATAGGTTTATAAAATGTGGCATAGTAATAAAAGATATGAAGTAATCAAGTAATATGTATTTTTAGAAAAGCAAAGGAAACACCTGCTCATGACGATGGTGAGGATGCCTACAGCACCAAACGCCACAAAGCTGTCATCCATGAACAGCTGTCCAAGGCTTCTCCCAACAACACTCTCATTGCGGACAGGATGCGCCTGTCTCATAACACTAGGAGGCAGTGGATCCTCGAGGCTATGCCCAAAGTCCAGCAAATTCTCGACGAATATCCAGCTTTAAAGGGGAAGGACTGCTTAGATGTATTGGAGAAGGAGGTCGCACTTAATGTGGGTGTACAGCCAAAAAGACTCACGGATTTTTTGGCAGTAAATTTGGCTAAACTGCAGTCCCATTTACATACAGTAAGTCGTCGTATTATAATGCTGTACTTCTGTTTTACTTACTTCATTCGATCCAATTTGTCTCCAATCCGCATAATTCAATGGCACCAGTTGTTGCTTAACCTTTTTTTGTAATTTTCATCGATGCTGCACTATACTCTGATAATCCTCTTTGTTTGAAGTTTTTTGTAAATAACCCTTATCTATTCGCAAATGCTCTCTTTGTTATATCTAATCTTGCGATAAATTTAATTGTATGCACAAAACACTCAAAGTGCATATTTATTAATTTTTATGCTTTTAATTGCGAGTCATTTTCAATGTACTAGAAAGTATTGTTTCAAAAAAATAATAATATGATCATTGGATGGCTATCATATAGTATAAAAAAACAAACGCCTTTTCCTCTTGTGTAATACAATTCTCGTGTGCCAAAAATTCTCGTAAATTGTAAAAAAAATGTAAATATTAACGTCTTTTGCACGAGTGCAAATTAATTATAGTGGTAGACACTAAAATGACAAACGAAAAGCATACAGTTCATATTTATATTTCAGGAAACTACAGGCGACGATCTGCTACAATCTCTGCATCGTCACATTTGTACCAGGGCGACACTTTTCACTGAAGTCGATGGTTTCGATGGAGTGGAAAACATGGTGGGGCCTGTAATAATTCATACCAATGGACATTACTATTTGGTGATAGAGGGGGAATTATTCCCACCCGAAACTACTCTCACGGATGCTGTATATTTAACTTTTTTGTACACATATGCTTTTAATATACAGTTCCCAAAATCCTCGAAAGCATTTTATTCGGTGCTCGAAACAAGCCTTTTGGGGAAATCTTTTGGTGGACCTTTGGACATAAAAGAAACAGGCCTGCTTAAAAAAATGTGATTGTAATTGTAAAAGAATAAGTCATAGAGTACACATAGAGAAATGACTCACATGTTTTGAATGTATACATTTCAAAAATAAATATTAAAATTTTTCAAATCAATTATAGATTTCATTTCTTACAATTATTTTTCATTTAAACGAAAGCGTTAAAAGTTATTTTTGTACTACTGCTCGTCTATCCCTGCTTATGAGTAGTATATATAGTGATTATAAAAATTTGTTTAATGCATAACTAATGATTTAAAAAGAAACAACATATTTATCAATAATACAAGCGTAAAAAATTTAAGTAAATATATTTAAGTAAATACAAGCATGTTAATACTTTAAAATCACAATAAAAGTACATATTGCATGGGTTTGCAAATTAATACACGAATATAAATTATGAATAAGATGAAATTAGAATATATAACATACCTTCAAAACATATATTTTGTTATGAAAATATATAAATTACATGTAGGCTATTTTAAAAACTTATCTAAAAAAAATTTTAAGTGATTACTACAGCTACAAATGAAAAAAAAACTATCATTACGTGAAATTTGTAATGTTAAAACATTGGCCTGGATAGACATGAATGGCGGCCGTCAATGTAAACAAAAGCTATTTATTTGTTATCTATTGTGTATTATATTGAATATTTGGTTATTAACTAACTAAAAATTATACATTTGATTTAAATAATTACTTATCGTTAATGTAGGTAACTGTTAACTATCAATTTTTAGATTTTATTTATCTAAATAATATTTATGTAAAATAAAACATAAAATATTTATGTATCTAAATGCATAGCAACGCCAATAGAGTCGTGTCTCTATGTGTACTCTATGGAATGATTTAAATAATTTCAATATAAAGACAAGCTTGTTTAATCGTCGTTTTATATTCAGTTGCAGGATTTTGTTATTTTTAACATATTGGATATATTTGTAATTGTACAATCTGCTGTTATTTGTTTAAAAATAAAATACTTTGTGATACAGCAAACTGCTTTCTATAAATTTTTTACAAACTGCTTTGTTTTTTTACGAACAACTTTGCAATTTTACAAACTGCTTTTTATAATTTTTTTACAAACAACATTGTAATTTTACAAACTGCTTTGTGTAATTTTTTTACAAACGACTTTGTAAATTTACAAACTGCTTTGTGTAATTTTTTTTACAAACGACTTTGTAAATTTACAAACTGCTTTGTGTAATTTTTTTTACAAACAGCTTTGTATAATTACAATTCAGTTTGTAAAAAAAATTACACAAAGTTTTTTTGTATTTTTACATAGTATTTTTAACAGTGTAA
>JAYRBW010061128.1:0-10483 GCA_036023295.1 Invenusta paracnida | reverse complement strand
TAACTTGATAGCTAAGCAGTCGTCAATGGACAGTATATTTCAGGAATAACAATGTAATACATTAATGTCGTGATTAGAGAGATATTTGTGTATGAAAGAAATATGACAAGTGGCATGTTCAGAAACTCTGATGATAATAGAGCAATGTGTCTGGTCTATATACATCTTATAGGTACATATTATGTACTTACAGAAATAAACATACCTGACAAAAATTGCATAACATGTTTTATCTGAAATTATCAGTCTCATATTTAATTTCAGGTGTCACCCGTTGCGAAACAGTATACGTATTAAAGTCTTATTAAAACTTTATATTTTACGTAACTTAACGTATTTCTCCGCGAATAAGCCCCCCCCCCCTGTAAACCTAATATTTGACCTTTAGAGTCGGGGGGGGCTTATACGTGAGTCCGAAAAGAATATATAATATGGATGAATACGTAACTAGAATATAATTGTATGTCTGCACCGCAGTTTAGCGTAGCAATGTATATATAGAAGGTTCCTAATGATTCCACTTTTGGAAAACGCTCATTATAACACCGACACAAAGATATATGTAAATATCAGAAAAATTATAAATAAACAAAACTTGCAGTAATTATAGTAAACTGTGTCATTAGTATTTCAGGGAGCCTTTTTGTATTATTAGTTCTGATTTATTAAATTGCTTACACTATGTACGTTCCATTTCACATTTGAAGTTGACATCTATTAACATTTACAGACAAGGTAATTCGACCATGTAGATTTCAAATTTATGTTTAAAAATGCTCTAAAAATTGCCTCCATGATTTATGGTAATATACTACTTTATTCCCATGAAACATATAATTAGTAGTATATTTTTTAATACAAATCTATTTTCAATTAAATTTACATAAGTAACTCAAACAAAACGAAACTAGTTTAAAAGTTATATTTAAAACACATGCTATAAAATAGTAATAATAACGTCATATAAGCCCTAAATGATTGGTCCACACTATAATGACCAAAGAATATAGGATTGTAAAGAAGGCTATCTCTTTTGATTCAAGCGGAAATCCAACATTTTGAAACTGCATAAAAAATATAGAAATGTGCGTCAGAATGTCAGCTACAATAATATGTAATTGATAGGAATATAGCTTGAATAATAAAAACGTTTTTCGATAGCAGCAAATAACAAGTTTTGTCTACATTATTTGGTATGCATAGCCTATATTGTACGGGCACTTTATTTCGTATTCCGATGGCTTAAAAGTAGACAAAACTAGTTATTTGCAGCTATTAAAAAACTTTATTTGTTTTTATTATTCAAGCTATACTCCTATAACTTACATATTATTGTAGCTCTAATTCAGACGCATATTTCTATATTTTGCCTTTTCATATCAGTACTTTATATTATGTACATTTGCCAGTTTGAAAATCGATATTTTATACTGTTTCAGAACGTAAATTACCATCGCATTGGTGGGAATATAAAATGGCGAGCTTTGAATATTTAAACAAACATATTTACGCTTTTTTGACCGAGTGAACTCTCTTGGTATTATTACTCTTGCGTTGTTGTGGTAGAATTTTGGCAAAACTAAGACATCTGTGTGATGCAGCTTGAATTCAACTGCCCTATACTAGAGATGTACCTCAGATATCTTGAACCGTTGGATCCATTGCTCGATTAGAAGAAAAGGTTAATTTTAGCAAAGCGTCTATAACAGCTGTTTTTTTTTCATTCACACCACTCAACGTAAGCACTATGCAGAGAACTGTCATTGAAAAATACAATGCTATAAGTTATACGAATACAATTAGTGTTGGAACAAAGTAATAATAGCCGGGTAGGTTAAGAAAAAGGCTATGCACTCTATAACTGTATTACAGGTACTGTTTCCGGTAACGATGGTATCTTACTAACTGGTCTACCTTACATATATATATGTATTACGTAGCTTCACAGCTAATCTGTATTAAGCACGATTGATACGACTACATAGTGTTACGAAAATATTGCTGTTTTTATGCACTTAAAGTACTTATTGGGCCTTTCACGACATATGCCTCCTATATTAGTGATGACCCAAAACACAGCATCTATTGCTCATTTAACTAATTAAATCGATACAGATAATAGTACTTAAACATAATTACTTTTACATCACAGTTATTTTACCAAATAGTGCATTTTCAGAGATCATAATATATATATATAGTATACGTGTAATTTTATGTACATCTAAAACTATTTTACTACATAAACTGCAATGAAGTATTAAAACAATATTTTGCACACTTTTTGATAGTTGAATAGACGTAATATTAAACTGCATACAGAATCAGAGTAGCTCTGAATATAATTACCCTATGGCTATAATATCAGTTGATGTAAGTGTCTACTTGTAAGTAGTATAAAACAAAACTTATGTATAATTAAAGTGTATTTAAATTAATAAATTTATAGCTGAAAAATAGCTAAATATATTTTATATTATACGACAAACTAGCAAACACGAGAATTTCTATGCGGCTGTTATAGGACATCCTTTTAAACACTATTTTTTTCAGCTTCAATTCGTATTTAGATATATCTATGTGTAATTTGTTATAATTGATGATTATAGATAATATCACAATTTAAATCATGAATATTTTCATAATAAAAAGAAGCCTTAACATTGCAAATAAGTATTTTGTCTATTTTTATTTTTCATAATTTATGTGGAAAGATGCGATCGATATTAAGTGAAGTACTTAAAACATTATTATTTCAATGGAAGATTTACTTAACGCCCAATTTTTTTAATTAACGAGATGCCAATAAATACAGTAATGACCAAAAATAGCAAATAAAAAAATGCTATTCTCGTGTTTCTAAAAAATGTGCGTAAATAGTAAAAAATAAAGTAAGTCAAGCGACGTAAAATAGATCTTTATTGTAAATAAATGGGGCACATACGTACAATTTCTGAGTGTGTATACATGTATGTGTTGTTGATTAGAACCATCTTAATCTGAAGGCAAGAAACACATGTCACCCACAGAAAGAGAACTGTACACAGTGCCTGCATCCGGCCTTCAAATAATACAGAATTAGAAGTACACACACACACACACATACATGCATCTATTCCGCAGAATCCTCGCCTAGTTGGCTGAGAGGCGCTGAACCGCACAAGGAAAGCTACACTTTTACAAGCCAGACTTATAAGGGAAAGCAATCACACCACTATGCCTGTCATGACCGACATGTACACAAGCCTGCGGTAGTGTGAGGTGCACTGTATCCTTCAGTGCATGTGCGTGTGGCCTTCGTTACATGGCCTTTTTGGCGAATCCCCAAGTACATATATTTATTACAAAGTTAATTTTTTTGAGAAAAAACAAAAGAACATTTATACACTCATATCACCCCCACACCTTTAAACTAATTTAATTCTGAGATTCTCTAATTAGATCGTTTTTAATCCCTCGAAATCAACACGCCTTAGTATAGGCGCTGTTGAAGTAAGAATTTTGAAATATTTCCAAACGCAGAGTACTACTTGAAAGTAATATATTGTTTTCAGTATGTATATTACAAAATGTTCAATGAAACCTGCCATATATGTATGTATTTGTTGCCTTTTATCGATTTCATGAACTCCAATAATAATTCATTCATTTTTACAGAAATTAGATGAAAACAACAGACCAACTTGCTGACGATTTTGTATCACACAAGAAATGCGGAACTATGTTAATTGTGAGCAAGAATGGGGTCTTTATGAGAAAGGGCGCGACAATGTTCCACACTAAATAAGGGGTATCACAAAATGAGAACTGTATCCGGTATACTGTAAAGACAACGGGAGTTTTTAAATAGGACGGTGGTTAACAATGACAAAGCATACAGTACTCTATTAGTGTACAGACTTAAATGACTGCACTCAAACAGCGTCAAGACCCTGGAGATAGGGGAAATGTACAAACACGGGTCAATCAGCAGGAGGTGTACAATATACACAGCTTGCAGAGAAGTAACCAACAAATAATTAGGGATAAAAATCACAAACTATAAACAGAATAACGATAACAACTCTGACACTGTACGAATAGGAGGGGCGTCGGTGGCAAAGCGTGAAATCACAGGAAGAGCTGGCAAACTGATAGATCACAATAGAAGGCGCACGTTTTAGCTAAACTATGAAAGAGAAAAGTATAATGGAACAAAAATAGATTCTCACATTACAGATCAGCGACATAAAAAAACCCAATATATCCATAATATTGAATTTGGGAGGGTAAGAAATATTAAACTCAAAAAACAAACAAAAATAAAGACTGTAGGCGGTGTTGGAACCTCGAAAGAAGTTATCTCTAATAATATTATGTTGAAAGTTCCGTTGCTTACGCCTCAAAATCCGTTGTTGAGGCCAGAGAAGCAAAGCACAGACTGGCATTGGAGACGGGTGAAGGCAAGAAAGACGAATAGAATAAACTCAGTGTGAACTGCACCGAATCCGGGTGAATTTGGTTGAAAGTGAACGCTATCTATCTCAACCAATCAGCAAGCGACACGTTAAAGAGAGGTTAATTTGGTGCCCAATGCACAATAAATACGATGTTAAAGGACTCGTTTCAGATAGTTGATCAAATTACATGATATTAAAAATATTGCAGTTAACTCAAAAACTCTAAGTGGCAAAATAAGTTGAATAAAAATAAAAACGTTTTTGAAAGGCATTACAAGAAATTCCCTTTCGATCGTACATCTTTAAAGTGAGCACAAACAAAAATAACAAAAAATGTCCACACTTGTTAAAAAATTACCTACAGTCGATATAACATGACAGAGAATTTGGCGGATGAGTGTGAAACTATCAGGGCTTCTTACTTCCAAACATAATCGATAAGTGAAAGTCAAATTAGGGTGCGGGAGGAAAGAGGAAGAGGAGGGGGGGGAGGAAGCAAGTAGTCTTTGAACCGGGTCGTAATACTCTGTTTTAGGGCGCCATATTTTTTCCAGGAAATAGGCCAAGAGAAGATGGTAAACAGTAAGATACATGGTTGGGCCGCCTGGAGTTCTAGCTAGTCAGGGTGCCATTCGCAGCGCAGGCGCCGTTGCTAGCTGCGTTGCTAGGTGGTTGCGAGGAGGCGGCGGGTGAATTTGTTGGGTCAGAGGTTGTGAGGGTAGCTAGTTTATCGAGATAGAGGATCTGTAGTGGGCGCCACTTCATCAACTCCAGCTTGGCTTCTTCCACGGGGAACCACTTACGTTGGCGACCTACAAAATTGATGGGGGGGGGGGGGTCAGATGATTGCCTGGAACAATGCCTTTTCATACTACTATAAGCGTGAAACATATATATTGTAAGACACAAAGAGTAACATCCAAGTTACATCTAAATGCGCTTATTTTTGTTGAAGACGATTGATTAGTGCTCAAAAAACACCACTCAATACTACTTTTGTTTTAAAATAAAATTGATAATGACAATAAATCATTTTTAGAGAGGAGGCTATATAGTAACTATTTTTCCACAACTAAAAATGATTAAAAATATGTTGTTAATATAACATTTTAAGTAAGGCAACTCCCTAGTAGACTCTAGTATACCTCCCAATGAAATCTCTCCAAGTAAAAATCTTTTACATGCCTAAATACAAAGTAAAGTCATTTTTTGTTATTCCTTTTTAATGAGTTGAACTCTTTTTTCCCCAACTGTTCCCTTCATACATAGAGCATCATAAGTGCTCATAATAGACTTTCGAACGCCATCAGAGACGGGCAGGAGACAGAGCAGCACAGAGAAAGTTAAGATATTTTATTTCATTATTTAGACTTGAACATACAAACCAGGAATATCCATTAGCTTTGACAGAAGCGATATATGTATAAATGTATATATTACAGAGAAATCTAATATGAATATATATAAATTCATACAACATTAAATTTATAGCCTCGTAGTATAGAAATGTAAAATAGAAAAAATGGGTTTACTTTACATAATAAAACTGAGACTTTGGGTTGAATGATACCTTCAAGGGATATCTTGAAGGCATCATTAAATTCTCAGAATAAAGAAATTAAAAAAAACCTCGTCTGTTCGTCTGTAGAAAGAGCGTTATTTCAGTAAGCTAAGGAGCACGGGGAAAATAATTGCGGTTCAAAAGCACTTCCTGTAAATTGCTCACCTATATTGAAGAGTATGAATAGATACACAACTATAACAACAATGTCATATTATATTCTTAGCGTCAAATTATAGACCAGTCAAGAGAGAGAAATATTGTTTCAAGGAACGAAGATTGAATAACTGAATGAATCCTTCAAATTATATTGCAGGCAGTCATCTGACATAAAATTTCCTTTCAAATGATTTCCAGTTTTTAATTATACACCCTAGAAAGAGCCTCGTGGAACATGTAATATAAGCCAAAAAACATATTATTCTTGAATATGAACTATCATATAAAATTCAAGGGATAAAAAACACGTTTTATACGCGTAATATTTTTGTGATGTCAACAATATGTCTGGATAATATTTCAGTGGGAAAAAAGAAAACCTTCTGGAATTAAGAAACTAAGAATTACTATTCTTTCTCCTCCTTAAAAACATGTCCGAGAATGAGGCTTGCAGAATTATGTTATATTTTGATTTCCTGAAATTTAAGAGAATACTTTAACTCTCTAACATAATATTAAGCTGTACATAGCATGATTCAGTTTTCACAACCAATTATGACATATTTTGGCATAAAGTATATATCATACAACTCAATTAGGATTTATTAACAGACACATAGTTTTTTGTAGTATTGGAAATCGATAATCAGTAATCACAGTTCAACGCTGAAGGGAAAATTAATTGAATCAGGGCACAATATCTACTTCAACTTTACTTCGTCAGCCAAAGCATTGTTCAGATAAGACCAAGTACGATTCACTAATAACAAATTATATAAGATAGTAGAAAAAAGAAAGTTTCGCTTTGTCTTTTGAGAAAATAATAACAATACTATCTGATTTAAAATGTGGGCACATCTTAATCTTAAAAAGAATCGATTGTCAAGGACGTATCTATGACGATGTCACCGGCATGTAAAATATGACTGAACTAAAGCAATTAAATTACAACAAATCTAACAAAACTAAATTAAACAATAAATAAATAAACAAACAAACTAAAACAATCTTAAAAACAAATAATTAAATGTAACAGGAATTTAAATAGTTATATAAGGTTTATATCAGTTACAATACAATTGACCTTGACAACGCTTCTTGGCATCCCTAACAGTATAAGGCGGCGGCAAAATTTGTAATCTGAAAATAAGGCGACTCGACGAAAAAGAGCCTCCGGGTACTTAAATTAAAAACTTATTTATGATTTACTAAAACACACATTTAAGGCATTGAGTAATTCTACACAAAGTTAATAATCGCACTGTGAGTTTTCGACAATTCAAAATTGTATTTTTATAAGTGTTATCTCAACTTAAGAGCAACTAGATAGCTGGTATCATTCAAGCAATTTTAACACACCTAAGTTGCCCGTATAAATACACAATGCATTGTATTTCTAAAACCTGTGTTTACTATCGTTGGCTTTTAAAACGTGATTTGCGAAAGCTTTCGAGTCACTTAATAGTACATCATTAGTATTAAACTTACTAATCAATAGTTGGCACTTATTGATCGATATTAATCAAAGATTCAGTGGAATCAATCAGGATTTTTTCCAAAATTTAAAACGCTTCAAAATATATATATTTATATTTGTTTTTATAAATTCATTCCAAACAACAATTCAGTAAAGTATAATACTACAAAATAAAGACGACAGCTAGGCAACTAGGCAGGTATGTATGTAGAACTGTTCGGGGAACGGAAACAAGTCGACATGACTGCATTTCGAGGCACCCTAAGGGAGGCAGTGGCTTACGACTGCGCTGCGCACAGGAAACGCAGCCCGTTGAATCTTCGCCGAATGCACCGAGTCAACTTGTCTTATAATGCATGCATATATACCTATCCACATGCAGCTTGGGATAGAGCAAATACTAAATACAAGTAATTCTTGGTTGCCAGGCCAGCCACAGCAAGCCACGCCCAAGGCAACAGTACTACCCAAGAATAATTAAATCAAATTGACACAGAAGTGCACGTCTCAACACCCATAATTAATCCAGCCTATACACATTAATAATACAAGAGTTTTGTAAGAATAACATATTAAAATACGATGTCATTAAGTTGTGAACGTCCACCACAACTATGAGAGAGTTATGGTCCGTTTAATAGTTATAAGGGGGTGTATACTTAAAAGCCTTTGTATGTGTGTGCACAGTCAAAGAATTTAGAAGGAAATATTTATTATAATAAGTTTAATACGCTCAACTTAGTAGCGCCCTTAAAACAGAAGAATCAAACGAAGCGCTTTTGACGACATTATTCAAACTATTCAGAGTAACAAGTTTTCCACATTTTCAACTCAATAGCACTGATTTCAACCGCTATTTACGGCTATTCCGCACATTGAAATTAATCAATATATACCAGCCAGAATGGCAAATCTAAAATATTTCCATTGAACATCTTGTGCATTTTAGCAATTGTGCTCAACGTATTATAATATTACAAAAATGTTTAAGTATATACATATATATGCTAACTCAAGTGCATATTATTATAGAGAAACAAATAAATGAATACATCAGTAGATATAGTCTGTTTTACTAACCCTTTTTTAATTGTGGTAATTAGACATCTAGACAGGATCTTTACTTTTGATTAAATCATCATACTTTTCAAATTGTTGCATCATTTTTTCCAATAACCAATCTACAAAAATATGTATGTGTTAATCTGTAGCATACAGTCCTTCTAAAGTAATGTTTTGAAAAAGAAAGCTTACCAACACAATATAAAACAAAACAAGTTTGAGTATACCTTGCAATGTAATACCTGCATATATAATAATTGTCAGACAACTTTAAACTATACAAATTAAACTAATTTCAAAGGTCGGATCATCCTTAAATATAGATAGATTTTCGCAAAGTTCAGGCTTTTAATAATAATTGGACTATTAAATTATTTATATATATATTTAAACCAATCAATAAAAGATAAATCTTTTATAGAACATACTCTTTATAGACAAATAAAACAGATTTTACTTTACATTCATTTGAAACTGTTACAATAATTAACGGTCGCTAAAATAAATTAAAAAAACCACTTTGAAATTAACCCTTCACTACAAAGCACAGACAACCTTACATATCTCTTGAATAACAACAAATCTACAGCACGGAATCTATAACAGAAATGGGGAAAAATCAACGAAGCAATTAATTTCATGAAAACATTTCGGCGTCAAAACTAATCATTGCGTTATTAAGGCAATAAAAACAAATTGTTTTGCTTTTTTTCTGTGAATTTTATCAGCGCTAATTATGAAACTAATTAATATTGTCGAAAACTAATTATACCGAGGCAATTAGCCCCGCGGATGTAGCAGCCGGGTGTAACGTGACCTGGGGAACAAGGGGGAATAGTCTCATATATCGTCTAAAGTGCTCAATAAAACGATACTGTATCCTTTTATTGCTGACTCACGGAGCTAGTAAATGTGCCTTCAACTAAATGTTTCTAGCGACTTATATGGCCGTTTTACACCTTTTTTTAATGGAACACACAGCGTCACAGGATAAAAGTATTTCACGATATTTGCTACATCTACAATTTCTTAGAAAGACTACAGCAAATAGAAATAAAAGTACGAACTTTAATACATTTTACATAACAATAAAATCTCTTTTTGGTAGTGAAATATACAAGTAGTCCAGATATAAACCTGAATTGTCGAATGTTTCTATGATTGACGTAGTTAAGAATTTGTTGGAGGGAGCTAAGTTCTACCTACAGCCTTATTTCTAAAACTTGTTAGCCTATTTTTATAGTACAAAACATGAATGCGTCAGTTTCTCGAGATAACTGTGCTTTTCAATAAACTGTTAATTTATTCTCGAAGAAGTTTGGTCACAAACACAGCATGCTAAGTAGGTAGTATAATCCTTCAATTATTCGCAACTGACCGGTTAATAGAACAGAATCCGAGGCTTTTAGTAAGAAGGCATAATATGCGTGTTGTGCAAGAATTTGAATTATTTGTGTGTAGTTTCCTCCAGTAATGTAGGTACCTACTGCATACTGTACTCCGTTGTACAGCGAAAGACTGCAGAGATTAAGGTGTCACGTTCATGAATAAATAATATGATCACCCTGGATATTGTGATCTGATCTACTGAAGTATATTACACACAGTTTTAGACAAGAAAACCTAGTATAGCGCGAGTGGACAAATAGTTGACAACACTGAAAGTTAGTTCGATTAAAATGAACGTCAATAAGAAGTAACGAATGAGGCAGGTAATGATTTTAAAAGAATTAGCTTTTCATAGAGGAGAGAGGAGAGGAGAGGAGAGGAGAGGAGAGGAGAGGA
>JAYRBW010061127.1:0-10485 GCA_036023295.1 Invenusta paracnida | reverse complement strand
TAAGCCAGTGTCCCAATGGTATAGTGGGAAGCCAGTGTCCTAATGGTGTAGTGGTAAGCCAGTGTCCTAATGGTGTAGTGTTAAGCCAGTGTCCCAATGGTGTAGTGGTAAGCCAGTGTCCCAATGGTGTAGTGTTAAGCCAGTGTCCCAATGGTGTAATGGTAAGCCAGTGTCCCAATGGTGTAGTGGTAAGGCAGTGTCCCAATGGTTTAGTGGTAAGCATAGCCACCGGGCAAGTGGAAGACTCGGGTTCGATTCCATCATATGTTGATAACCTGTATAATATGACAGAAGAATGGTGTTATATTTTCACTATTGTTATTAATTTTAGTGTCATTGGAAATACATTACACATGTGGAGTACTCGTGTTATCTTACAAAACATTTGGGAACCTACGTTAGATTAGTTATACCTGTTTAGGCATATATTTGTATATTCTGTTTGTTTTTTGCGTTTGTCAATATCATGACCAATAATATCATTGTATTCTAAAAACGGATCTGAAATATTAATTTTATAAAATTGGTATAACATTGCTTAAACATATATTTATATATATTTCTTTTTTTGCCAGCTTTTACCTACGATAAAGGACAAGCTATTAGTCCCAATTCACTCTCTGTTAAGATTGAAGTACGGGATGACAAACATGGCCATCGTAGAACAACGAAAAACGTTAAATGTGATTTTAAAGAGGGTAAGATAATAAATTTTGTAAAAATATGAGAATATTTCTATTTTAATTGATATTGATTTGTAATCAGTGCTGTTTTATTGATTATATTAATTAAAGTGAAATTATATATATAATATGAGAAATGTACAAAAATCTTGAATCAGCTATTAATAAAGTGTTATCTCCATTTTTAAATTCACAAACTAAGATGCCGTAACTTTTCATAAAGGAAATTCTCTCATATTAGCGAAATATACTCGTTGTCAAACGCTATGTCAGATCAAATAACATACACTCAAAAAGTGTTCGAGTATTCAAAAACATGTATTCCTATTCAACATCCTCTAATTTAAGCCAGTTTGATTATAAATAATCGATATGCAGATATACTTTAATTTGATATTTTTATTTAAAATATGTTTTATTTATTAATTTAAAAATTACCGACGTAAGGTGTACAAATATTACCGAGAACTTTAATTGAACCTTAACGTATTATCAAAGTTTATAGCTATATGCGCGTTTCAAATTGTAATATTTCTTTCAGAATTGGACAAAAGCTTGAGGGTGGACATTAAAATGTCTGGTCAAGAACATTTTGCTATCACATGGAATGCGCCAACTGGTTGTCTAAGTATGTTCGAAGTAGAATATCACAATGTTAAGAAAAATACGAAAAAGCATAAGATACTCGGCTTTAATGTTAGTAAGTAAATATTTGTATTTTACGTTATAATTTCAATGTTACGCATTTCATTTTGGTAATATAAATTGATACCAATTTTATGCCCTTGTTTATATATAATGCTGTTTCGTAAATTAAAATAAAAAAATGATTATATTTTTGTTTATTGATATATTAATACATCGCTGCTTTCAATTAACATTTGATTGCGAAAAGTTGTAAATCATTAGTTTAATAAATAAGTTCATTTAAATAATTTAATATAGTTTTTTCAGTATAATAATAATTTTAAAATAGGGCGATTTCAAACAAAATTTGTCATAATTTTTATCTTTCGTTTTGTATTTTTGTTATATACGACTTATATAACTTTTAACGATATTGTTAAAAATATGTATATATATACATTTGTTTATAAGTTGTACATCCATGCATTATACTTTTTAATTTCCTTTGTACTTATAAGATATACTTTTAAAATGTTTTCAAATTTAGTTAAATTTTACAATTCAATTTGCTTTAAATGCTTTTTATTAATCTTTTAGAATGAATAGCATAGCTTTCAAAATTAATAAATCCTCTTTATACTGTTATTTATAATGCTATTCAATATATTTGTGAAAAGTGGTTAAAATGCATATATTCATAAGTAGCTATTTAAAATAATTAATCATATAAGTACTAAGTACTATAGCAGCATGATATCAAATAGAAAATTGTAAGATAACTTATTTAAATAATAGCTTAATCTATATAATCTCCAATAATCAATTGTCTTCTAAAAGTTCGGTATTGGAACATTGTCTTTGGAAAGATCAGATTGTCTGAGTTAAATATAGATTATGCTATAAAGTTATATAAACTGGTAATAATAATGTAAAACATATTTATAATAATAACACTGCATCTAAGACACTGTAATAACTGCTTAATAAATATTACTGGTATCTAAAAATGTGTATGATTACGATGAACAATATAAATTATAACGAATGCTTATATGGTATAATGAAACGATATATATATTATACTAAAATTATAATGTATATAATGATAAATATGTAATTTTATATAACAATTGGTTTAAAATAGCATGGAAATATATAAATTATTTTAAATTAAACTACGAAATATCATTTTGCTTATAGCATATATAATAGGTACTATTAAAACGACAAGACAGCACACTTTTAAATATATTTATATATAGTATAGTGGAAAATAGACTGGAGTAACACAATTGTTAACACATTTAAATATATTTAAATATAGTATAGTGGAAAATAGACTGGAGTGACACAATTGTTAACACATTTAAAGATATTTAAATATAGTATAGTGGAACATAAAGTGGAGTGACACAATTGTTAACACATTTCAAGATATTTAAATATAGCATCGTGGAACATAAAGTGGAGTGACACAATTGTTAACACATTTAACCATTGTATAAAATATCGTACTTTGATTTAAAGGTATACTACATAATTTTAAATAATCCTTTTACTTTATAAACTAGTGTTTATATGTTGTGACAATAAGTGCTCATTCAAATGTTTATAATATACTTATTTAATGTATACATATTTATCTAATATTCTAACTTCCATAAGTGCTCTATTTTCATGCATGGACTTTCTAAGCTAAATGACAGTTCTAATTGATTACATGATCCTGGATATCTTCCAGTAAAACGCATTCTTTATAAAATATGCAACTTACTTTTAAAACATAACTTTTATTATAAAACAAAATAACTAAGACATGACTAACATGTACTAATGTTCTATTTCAGACTAAATAATGTCAAATACCCGCGCATTGTTTTTTTTTATTTACACATGATTAAATCATGAACCTCCTCATTAATTAATGTGATAATACTATCCCACTATTGTGTCTTATCATTTAAGCAAGATACACGATTCCAGAACTCTATCGACAAACGAAGTATCGCGTTCGTGCCAAATTGTCAGATTGGAGCAACTGGAGAGATTACAGAGATTCAAGAGGTACGACAGATGCTTTTTGTGTATAAATTACAATTTAAATAATGACTAAATTAACTATTTCAATGTTTGTTAAAATTATTATTAATTATAAAAAGCTGTGCATTTATGTGACGTAACTTAATATTTAAATGTTCAATACTGATAAAATGTTCAATCGAGTAAATACACATGCGTACTTTATGAATAGGACCACGTTGTGTTTGTATGTTCTGAGATTTCATAAAATGAATAATTTTATTAAATATGTCATATCAATATCTATCAGAAGTAAATATTTGCATATTGAATGAGAACGTGATATATTCTATATTTATTAAAAAACGACTAAAATGTATTTAATTATGGGTAATTCTTTATAATATATGCCTTGCCGGTAAATTTGTCCGCCTGTGACTCGAGCAACTTGTGACATTGATTCATCACATGCTGCACTCAGCCAATAGACAGACAAATTTCGAGGCTTCATGTTTTGACAGTAGAATATATTTTCGTATAATATTGTAACTAAGTCCCTTTTAATAAGTCTGCCCCCGAGAGCCGGCGTCTAGTAAAACCTGACAACACTGAACCCTGACTTATATAAACTGGAATTTAATAATGTTCAATACTAATTCAATACTGGAACTTTTAATTAATTTTTTTTCAAAGATTATGGAAAGCCACAGACTTAAAGGATTACTACTAAGTCTATGTGGAAAGATAAATGAGTATAACTCTATGACGCAACTATTTTATAACTTAATAACATTATTTTCACAGGCGGTCAAATTCACCGGTATGCATGGCCAATAATTATTTCTAATTATATAGTATACGTAATTTAATTCAATTTCCGCTTTTGATACATGTATTGATTCTAACTTTTAAATGAATTGATATAATTTCAAGAAGCTCATACCTGAGCCGTACCTATGATATGACTATATTTTTTAATGTTCCAGTACCCATTAAAATAGATAAGTTGGAATCCTGGGGTACCAAAAACTACGGGAATAGATATCAAACAAACATTAAATTTGTAAAGCCAACAATAAAGGACGAATCCCATGGCACAATTGACAATTACATAATTAATGTTTTAAAAGCGTCGTCGGTTAATATTGAATCAGTTGTTATTAATGACAAGACAGGAGCGATTAATGAAAACGTAAGTCCTTACACATTTATTTGTTTCAAACTGTGGTTATCATAGGATAAAAAGGATTTATTTATTGCAACCTGTGTATGATGTTAAGAAAATTATCTATATTATGAATATTATTATATAAATAGAACCCATTGAATAGTATTGGAAATATATTATGAAATAAAATATATATACAAATTAGAGATAATCTTTGAGACTCCGTGAGGCTGCTATAGGAACAACCTTTGTTTGCAACTACTATGTGATACTACGGATGATCTATTAATTTTACGCAAAAAAGATTGATCGACTTTTTATTTGTTCCTTTTTTAAAACTTTGATATATTTAACAACGTTATTTATTGATTTTCATTTTGAGATTTGATGTGCAACAGAGTAGAATAATTTGAACGATGATTTATATATATATATATATTGCTCTGTTCATGCCTAATTATGTTTAAACGGCACATGGTGGGGGAGTCCTCAAGGGTGACAGAATAGTAATTCATTGCGTCACAAATAAATAAAAGCCGAAAGCTCAAAATGGAATAGTCAGTGCGAGAATGGTGGAATGGCTTGTGAAATCAGCCGTAATACACCAGCTTATATTCACTTTCATAACATGCTTAACCACGAATATTATAACAATGTGGACTTTATGCGTATTTCTATGAAATGGTATTTTACATAAACATGTTAATTAAGGCAATTTTTATGTATATATAAATGATTTAGACTAACAGAGACGATGTCATATTTTAGCCAAAAGAAGATGAATTGACGCGAAATATCATGGCGCAATATTACAGTTCTGAAGCGACAAATATATACAAGAACAAGATTGTGGTCAGTACGAAACAAATTCGCTATAAACTTGGTCGGCATGATGAAATCCAGTTTCTGTTCGATGCCAAGGAATGCTCGAGTAGTCTGGTCTGTGTCGAGCCCTCGGTAAAATTCAAATATGCGCAGATAACATGCACACTCGTCTATGGATCGTTGGCCGGTGAGTGTGTCATTAAAGAATTGAACAGTCATTTACTCTTGTCTTGAGATTGTTTTATTTTCAATTGTGTATTTGTAATATGGCATTGGGAAATGTATAGTCATCAAGTTAACTTGTTGAACAGTAGCTAAATTGACAAGGCTGCTGGTGGAACGTTGTAGTCAATACTTCAAGACAAGATAAGATATATTGTATTCTTATGAAACAAAACACACAGACACATCAATAAAACAATTTAGACTTCAGATTATGTTGGTATATATATATATATATATATGAAATTGTCTTTCTTTATTGCAGTGTCAAATGCTCCAACAGTTACTTATTATCCTACAACTCGCATATTGGCGGTTAAATGGAATTCCGTTGAAAGTCAATGCATGTCAAATTATTTACTAAAGTCATCCTATGAAAACAGTTACTCATTGGAGTATCTTTCAACTCTAGGTGAGTTAACTTTTCCTAATTTTGCAAATTAAAAAAAGTCGTCACCATTCATAATTTTCTCTCAACCAAAACTAACTGTGAGATATATTGCGGTTACTTATATTTAACAAAACCATTTACAATTTTAAAGCAATTAAATCATTTTTGATATATAATCCAATTATGGAAATATGGGCATATATGGCCCTCTCTACGTTGCTGGTATTGAGATACTTTATAGTTGATTGATATCTTTAAGCCTATATGGCAACAAATACATACTCGTAAAGTGTACTTAATCTGACAAAGCGTGTTTGTAAAAATTATAATAATCGGAATAAGCCATCTGTATATACATGCATACTTATAAGCATATGCTTCAATATTGTATTTTTGTGAAATACATCGAGAATTTTTTATTTCCAATTATTCTTAACATACTTTACAGAAAAAATTCTATACAATATAGACAATGCAGATGTCTACAGATTCGAAGTACTCACTTCTTCCCAAAACGTATCGCTGAATGCCGCTAAGTTCAGCGAACCAGGCCAATGTAAATGTTTATGCAACTCGTGTAAGTTTTCGTCTGCGGAATTTTATTAATTGTTATTGTAAAATGTGTTTGGTTTTATTTATATAATATCAATAATATGATAACATCAAATACAACTTTTACATACGTATGAGATAAATAAGTTATAATTAATGTATTTGTAGTGAATTTCTGTGAAATGCTGGTAAAAGTAGCTATAAATGATGTTTCTGTTACTAAATATTAAAATATAATATGATTTCGTTCCATTATTTAATGCTCGTATTAATATTAATATTATTATTTTAATATTAAAATTTTCAATATCATCATCACTATTGTATTATATTAATATATTTTAATTAATCATTAGTAATCAATAGTTAACATATACAAAAGCATTGAAAACATTATCCACTGTGGTTTACGATGATAAATAGAATAACTGCAAATTCTAAAGATAAATAGACATGTTAATAGTGTAAAAAGCATTATATTTGTTTAACTTTGCATACATATTATGTAGATTGGCAAATTAAAACATTGGCCTAACTATTTGAAGAAGTAAGTTTGCACGGTCAATAATAAAGATCCTTTCCAAATCTGTAATTACCACGAGGAAAAAATTAGTAAGAATACAGCACTAATATACTTTTTTCTATAATAATATGTAAATGATTTGGAATAAACTTAATTTTTTAAATTAAT
The DNA here is from genome assembly GCA_036023295.1 of Invenusta paracnida. Taxonomy (NCBI): domain Eukaryota; kingdom Metazoa; phylum Platyhelminthes; order Proseriata; family Coelogynoporidae; genus Invenusta; species Invenusta paracnida. Next base: position 3,307 of record JAYRBW010061127.1, on the reverse strand, counting down.
TCCTATATGTTAATGACCACAAACTCAAAATGCAGAACATTTTCAATAGAAATGTGTTAGCTTGTTGTTATTCTATTGATTTGTTTCTACGGTAAAAAAGAAGTAGCTGAAAAAGACGCGTTAATTTTTCAAGAAAACAATGCGAAACGTTTGAATAGTCCTGTTTATTTTGTATATAGCTTTTATGTATTTTAAGCAGTAATAAAAACGTGAAATAAATAGTTATATCTTCAGACAACAAGTAAACGTTTTCAAGTAAAATGAATCAGAATTAGTTTAATGTATTACGATGTACATATATGGACTATATATGGATGGATATAGTATTGAATATTAACTTTCATAAAAATGATAGAATTTTAAGAGGAAAAGTCAATATAATTATTTTAGAGGGCAATAATTTGTTATCTAGATATTGGTATAATTTATGAAATACCATTTATAGGTTTTATAATTTATTTAATATGATGAATAAATGTATAATATAGGATTATACATGAGATTTTGAGATAGGCGATATTCAAATCTATTTACAATTTATTTTTCAAAGCTGTGAGTTACAGAAGTTAGATAAGAAGTATGCACATATATAAAATTAAATAGTGTTTGTTTGTATTATTTGACAAAATTAATGTCAAATATAATTGTTTCCTTTCAAATGCTGCAGGATTACTAACTATATGCTGTACAGATATAGTAATATAAAATTTCATAGATCAGGTTGTTTCTGTGGGAAAAATTTATTTTTTAATGATGCAATCCGATTTTAATTATAGATTAGCCATTTTATACAAGTCTTCTCACAATGAATGTGCTTATAACTATTGGTACACTTTTTTTAACAAAATATTTGACTCAAAAACATAATATTATTTAACTGTTGTACTTAGTAAATTACTGGTTATGCCTATATTTTGCTTACTTCTCTGCTTCAGCCATCACAGTACCTTTGAGGATTAAGTACACGGACTATTGTACCGATACGAAAGTCTACTTACACAGTCTGATCCTCAATAAGCATTGTCCGGGAGTATACCACATTGAAGCAGTTAGCAAGGAATATATTGCAGGGTCCAATTGGAAAAAACTTTGGTATGATTTCTCAGTAAATGTAGATAGTTCAAGTCAAATTGAGTATTCATGTGAGTTATACGTGTATACATGGTATAATATGGATATTATTAAATACAATGCTTACTAGACATTCATTTTATGAGTAGGATGTTCCTAACCAAATGCACCATCTATTCAATTATTCAAAAATAATATGTACTGCTAGATGTGAACAGTAACATGAAATATTGCACTCAATATCAATATTAATATCAAAGGTTTATTAATATCTCTTTAAGATACATGTAATAAATATCAAAGAATTTTTTTTTTTTTCTAAATAATTACTGAGAATTGCATATTTAAATATTTTTTATTTAAATTTTAAGAATATAATTTAATTTAATTTAATTTTTTGCGACATGTTTACATATATTTCTATAATAGTCAGTTACATAATACATATAAGCATACAAAAGATACAATTATTTAAAATATAAAATAAGCATTTAGTGAATAAGTCAATATGGTTTAAAAATGATATTTATATTTGTAATATTTGTGTTTTTGCTAATGACTATCTATATGAATCAAGACTTCCAATAAATGTTTAAATAAGTTTATTTCCAAACAATGTGTTTTAGTCTACAAATTTCATCCAGCCTTCCAAGTTGATAGTTTCTTCTTCCGATCACAAGTGAGGTACACGAGTGACGATAATGTGGACATAGTCATCCAAAGTAATTGGGGTCCTTGGACAACAAAGCGTCGGTGTGCTCCAAAGGGTTCGTAAATATACACCCTCTTTCATGTAGACAGTGGCAAATATGTTACTTTGAAATTACCTGATTATGTGTCTACGCCGTATTATAGACAAGCTTTGAATTATCGAAGTTTGTAACAAGGCTGATATTTTAATATACTCATAAACGTATATATGTGTAAATAATTATATATTACGTATGTGCACAAAAGTAAATTATAAATAATTACATGTATTGCAATGATAAATGCATTATCGAATTATAGATATCTTCAAATATATAAAGTTAATTTGTATACTAGAGTAGTACACCTATCATATCTAACATAAACTTGAGAATAAACTGTCTTAATTTTGTAGCTTATGTGCAACTGAAGTTAATAATTACGCTGTTAATTTTAACAGTCCTTACAATATGTCTTATCATTATAGTTATGTAAGTACAAACATTTATATTATTATTCTTTTTTTAATAGAATATAATTGTATGTATGTTTATTTGTTTGTGGTAAATTATTGTTTCAAAATTAAGGAGATTGTATAATATATATGTAAATATGTCATTCAAGTAATATGTATCCTTCTGTACTTTATATTTCATAATGAAACATATATTACCAAACAAGTTACATTTAACGATTTGTTGACAGTATAAATAATTAGCATTTATTTTTATTTTTGCGATATAGCTAGTATTTATATAAAAAAGTGAAATATATTTTATATACCGGCCGTGTAATAAATAGTTGTCGAAAATGAAAGATTAACTGAATAAGTAATGTACCTACAACTTTGTCTAAAATGTTGTACTATGCAAGTAAACATCTGTATAATAAATAGTAATAATGTATTTTGGGTATATTAATAAAATATATTAAATTTGACAAAAAATTATTAACACTTTAATGTTAGAATTATAATAAGTTATTTTATTTGCCTATATTTTTAAGCATTCTAAATATTTGATTAAGTATATAAAATATCAATCTAACGATTGATAAACTTTTCATGTCATAATTGTAAATTCCAGTCATAACAGCTCGTACATTTAAAACATATATTATAAAAATGACCTTTTACATATTATTTACTGAGAATATGTATTATTAAATGTAACATGGAAATGCTAAGAAGAAAATAAAAAATATCTAAACTATTTGTGCAGAAATGAAACCAGCCTAGCATCTTCGTTCACTGGATTTTGCCAAATATATGTGAAAAGAGCTTTACTTATGACCTTATGTTACCGTTTTAACTTACGTAGTCTTTCGATAAATGTGATCACTTAGTTCAATTTTATATATCACATCGATGACAAATAAATGAAATATTGATTTACTTTATTTTGTAATAAAGCTAATATTACGATTATAAATAAGTTATTTTGAGTTATTTTAGTGCTGTAAGCGTTTGTATTAGACCGTTTGTATTTGATCGCCTGTATTAGGTCGTCTGCATTAGACCGTTTGTATTTGATCGCCTGTATTAGGT
>JAYRBW010061126.1:0-10486 GCA_036023295.1 Invenusta paracnida | reverse complement strand
TTTGAATTCACTTATATATACTTTAAATTATTATCACTAAGATGAATAACATTAGTATAAAAGTACATTCTAGACCTCAAGTAAATTTTGCGCTTCGCGCAGATGATACTTCACTCGCTCCGCTCGCTCGTGAATAGGTCCGAGTCATTTCCGGTAATTTTTTCTTACTTAAATACGAGCCCTGCCTTAACTATATAGATAATATTAAAATATAGAAAATCAATTAAACTTCAATGTTCTCATTATGCCTATTATATAGTGTTTATTATGTATAACAAATTATTTATTACAACCATTTTTAATTTTAGCCCCTTTTTTTAAATGGATACAATTTGAATCATCCAGAGTCGTATACGTCTTTTTCATAGTCTGTATATCATATATTTTTGCATTGTATATTGTTTAATAAATTATTCATAGTACTACCTGATGATTTAACAATAAATACTTTGGTTAAATTATATTTACTCCCATTTATTATAAATTAAATAGAACTGAAATCAGAATTTACATTCATACAATATTTTTTCTATAGCTATTCATTTGTTATTTAACCGTATTTTCAGACAATTGGGTTAATAGGAATAAAAATAGACATTTCAATTATAAAATATATTTATCGGTTCTAGCAAATCATTATGAACTTCTTAAGAATATACATCTGTTGTAGTCAGCTCCATTATATTTATTAATTTACTATTATTTAATATAATTTTCTTCGGATTCGTGATAAGTAATTTGATTTTATATACTATACATATTTTGAAAAATGTCAACGTGGCGATTAAAATTTAGACATATATTGTTATATTATAATAATACTTATAATAATGCTAAATTTTCCAAAATATTTTTTATCATACCAGTTACAAAAAATATGAAGCTTGGGTGTATGGCTCTTTTTTTAAATGGAATAATGAATCATATGTTTGTATATTTTTATGCATGAATATTCATATATATACATGTATATATATATAAACGATTGGTAATGTGTATTTTAGGATATTCAGCAATGACTTCTGAAGCCTACAAGCAGAAAATAAAACAGCAAGCTCAGTCTACAGTTAATCCACTTGATGGTTTGGACGGTAAGTATTCATAAATTTGATTAATATTTTTAATTCGCATAATTCTTTAATTAATTAAATATATTAAACAATGAAAGTGTGAACACATTAAAGATTGCATAAAACGACCTTTCTTAGCCAAATTCTGCAGTTTCTGTCATTTAATGTATATTAATATTTAAAATGTAATTTATGTCATAAAGATTAATTTGTTTTACTTTCATGTATGTTACATTTACAAGCACATTTGATAGTACGTAGTTTATTAAATATAGTTATGTTTTATATATTTTAATTTTTCTATATAGATGTTGTCTATTTTTAATCCGTAGGTATGGTGAAACTTGATAGCAATGAGTACAACTTTTAAATTTTGTCTAAAGTAATATAATTATATTTTCTATACCTTAAATATTAATTTTGTATGTTTGAGCATAACTTCTTTGTGTACTAATGTGCTTATAATTTTTTGCTAAACGCGCACATTATTGCTTAATTTTTACAAAGAAAATTCATACACTTTTCATTGTTTCCGGTTTCGTTCAGTGGAGTCTGATGAGTTCAAAGCTGGTGTGGTTAAATTAGCTGAACTTCTGAATATCCCACCTCATCCCGATCATAAGCAAGTTATTAAAGTAAGGAGTATATATATTATTTGTGTAGAATTTAAAACTAGAAAAATCCCTCGTCTGCAATTGGATATAATCTAATTACAATATGATTCTATTGACTATACATTTTGTTGTTACAATTTAAATTATAAAGACAAGTAAACTTTTTAATACATCAGTTTTAAGTTTTCTTAAAATACGAATGTTCTTCTAAAAGTTCATTAGTTGATGTATAATTTCTGACATCACATTAGAAATATATTCTTCAATTTTACTTCTTAAATCGGAAGTAATTACGGATGAATTTAAAAATAACACATTGGTTTCATTAGTTTAAAGGATGCTAAAGGACACGTATTTTATAAAATCAAATTTTCTCAATTACAGTATTTTATGTAACTGCTTCAGAGAGTTCATATAGTTGAATATATTAGATATACAATTTTACTCTTATAGCTTAAAGGATTTTTTAGGTAGTTAATTATTACTTAATTTATATAGTTTCAGTTTTCATTTTAAAGTCTGTTGCTATTTAGGCTGCCTGTCTTCTGATCGAAGAGAAACTATCCAAAAAAGCAATTGAAAAGGCCAAAAGGGAAGCAGGAAAGGTCAAAGTAAATTTGTTTCAAAGCATGTCACATTTGTTATTGTAATAAACATGTAGTGTAAACTACGAGCTCGTTGATTCCATTTATGTATGATACCTTTCACATTTTCAGAAAGAATTTTTGAACGTTGAAGACTTAACTACAGGTCTACGAGTTCAAGAGGGTGGTGGTATTCAAGAAGTGGCTCTCATTCTCCGTCTTCTCCATGTACACCAATTGCGCGACCTCCAAACCTCCATTAATGCGGCTATTGTGGCTGTTCAGGAAGTAACGGCAGATCCCAAGACAGATGAGCGATTAGGAAAAGTTGGATTTTAATTGGAGTCTATCGTTTTTTTCTTTTTCAGATCTCTCTGTATATTACATGTACACTGTACATATATTTAATATTGCTAGTATTATAGTGACATTATAATTGACTTCTTTTTTCTAAAACGAAAATTTTACAACATTATTTCGGTCACTACTCATCGTCAGTCCACTAGTAGTACGTACTGTATGGATTATTTCTTTAAAATGCAATTTGTTATATTTATGGTTGTGTTGCTTTTCTTATTTACAATTTTTCCTTTTTTTATAAAATGAAAGTACTTGTTTGTTAATATGTTTTTTATATATAAATCTAGCTGGAGATAATTCTTAAAATTTTCGATTTTATTGAATTCTTACTTTAATTGTAAATACTCATCCTGTAAATTCTTTCCTTGCATATAACATAGAGTTAAATAAGTACCAAGTACTATTGAGGGTCATATCACAACGAAAACAACTTCCTATTTATATAATCAAATACAGCTTTTACGTTACAACATATTACTTTTCGTCATGTTCACTGTTAAATATTTTACAATTAATAAATATAATATTTATTATATATTTTCTCAATTCATATTAATTTTATCAGTGTAGAGGTTTTTCACTTCTATTGAAGATTAAAATTTTATTCAATAAAAAATCGTTTATTTTGGAGAAAAATGTAAATGGGTACCCTAGAAATAGTATTAAATAAATTTTAAGAGCAAATACCCATATTCAAGCCATTTTTATCATACGTATAATTAAGACTGCAAAATCAAATTATTGCTATAAGTTTTTGAGAATTAATTTGAAATAGTTTTTGTGTCTTAATAATAGTATCAAACTGCATGCACAATCATTAAGAGTTCATACTATGTTTAATTAATCTTTTAGTGTAAATATCTAAATTAAACAAAATGGTGTATTAATTTTATTTATTAAAAAAATAATTTAATTTAATAGTGTATTAAGACAGAAAAGCATTTTCAAGTAAACGGATTTTTATATATTTATTTTTATAAAACTGACCACCAGCTGTCTAATAGATATTTTACACACTTTGTTATACAGTGAATAATATTTAATTTAAATAACTAAAAAATATGCCAATAAAATATTGTTCATTTAAATTATTACAGAAAAGTACTATTTATAGTCAGATAAGATCCAGCATTTTTTTCTGGGCACTATGCGCCGAAAATGTGTGGATTTAGGTCCTAGAATGCATTTAAAGACTTCTTAAGATATGTTTTACACATGCTGACTCACTGACCCTATAGACTAGATTTCATATGCCCAATTTTACATATTGTGCATTTGCCGGTAGGGCAAATACCCCCTATGTGTTGTACATAAAATATATAATACTGAAAAACAACTGATTACCTGAAGATTATATTAAAATATCGTTACATGTATGCTACATTGAATATTGATAGGGTACAGTTAGAAAATATGTACGCGGACAACGAAATATATATCTATAATAGTATATTTAAACAAATCACGTTATCCTCGTATATATACATATATGGAAAATAATTTATATAGTAAGAATTTAGTTTTTTATTATGTATAATGGATCGGTTTAATATTTCTATTGTTAATCTAACATAGGTATCTGTTATATTGGTTCGAATATACTTTATCGATCGATCTCTTTATTTTTACAAGATTAATTGTATTTCTATTGTAAATTTTCGTAAAGATTTTATTAATGCTTATATGTGTAATTTTCAATCAGAAGATCTCTTTATTACACAGTTCATGATACGGAAATTTGTAGAATTAATTATTTTCTCCAAGTCAGTATTTTTACACTTATAGTGTATTATATTTAAACATTTTGGTAGGTTATCACATGTTCTGCATTACACTCTAAGATATAAATACCTATTTACATGTCTAATAGACAGAATATCGCTCACTAGAACTCCCGACAGACAGGGTATCTTCTACTTCTGAGAAACCCCACAGAGTAGCCAAAACCACAAAAACAACGATTCACCAGAAACTTATTTCCACTCTAATTGAGAGAGGAACTTTGGCAGCTTACCTATACAGAAAGAATCAAGTTAGAAGTCAACCCAAATAGGGTGCCTGTCAGTTCGCTTAAAAATAATTTAGCCCGACACCGCATCTCTTCAAAAAGGTTTTGGAACAACCTCACTTGTTACCTATTAGAAATTATGTGCACATCTTATAATATATTCGTCACAAGAAGCAATCTGTGCAAATATTTTCCAAGTGGTAATTATAGAGTGTTTGAGTGTCAATATTACACCGTTCTGTTAAGTATATTTTCATTCGGATGTGAAGCGCCTATGCAGACGTAAGAAAACATAATTTCTCAGAAACAGAAATGCCAACCACTGGAGCGCTTGCGACAAATTAGAAAATCAGAGGACGTCTTGTAACATATCATATACATGTACGTGTATGAACTTACTTCCTCAAAGCATTTCGAGTATACTCTCTTATATGACATTACCATTAAACTTATATGCAAATTTTACTCTATATGGTAGGGTGCGTATATACTTATACTTGCGACAAAACGAGCTTGTTATTCTTACTCCTTCAAATAAGCATTTAGGCAGGTGTAAATAGTTACACTGGTTACCAAGGCAAAGCAAATACATTATAACTTTCTTTTTAATATGCCCAATTACCTCAGAGTTGTCCAATGTATTTTGTTTTGAGTTAAGTTTTTACAGCTATTTTATTGAATTGTGGGAGTTGTTGTGTCTCCCTTTGAAATAAAGACATCTTTTATACTTAAATTTAATTAAATCCATAAAATGTGGTTATTTTCATCGGCGGAAGCTGCCTTTTGCATTCATTTCGCTGTTCTCATAAGTTGGGTAAACAGGTAGAATTCTGGATAGAAAGATATTAAAATATCGCATTTTATGAATATTATTAGTATCCGTTTTAATTATATAGTTAACAACTTGTAATTTACCTAATGTTGCATAATAAACTCTGCTATTCTCTTCGGACAGTAATAATATGAATATTCGTATATGCTATTTAGAAGTAAACCATGTAATTTAAATTTGTATTTATCTTTTAAACTTCTACAAAATATACCTTTTTTAGAGAATATTTTGTTGCACACATTACACATTTTATTATTAGTGAATAAAAACTTTATGAAATAAATTTATATACTTACATATACCTTAAACTGGTCAATAAAACTACTAAATTTTCTACTTCCAAAACAAATGTATTTAAGGACAAAAAATGTTGTCTAAAGCATTGGGTGAACATTATAGGATGACGTGTATATAACAATGATTTTATATTTATAACGGCATTCGCTAAATGAATATATCAATTATTTATACCTTTCTAAATGCAGCATATTAAAATTAAATATTTAAATTGTTTTTTATTAATTCACTTGCGCGACTGTTTCATTTATGCAATAAGCTTATTAGATCAACCTGGTTAATGTCATGTGTATAGAGCATGTTGCACTACTTCTATTGATCCATTAAAAAATTACATTCTAAATCAGTGGCTTGTATGTATCTCCAGATCATATTGCGTCAACATAATAAATTCAATTTTTTATGATTTCTATGTAATTAAAGGTTTGCAAACCTCTTAAGCTTAAACCTAAAGGCTTTTTTATTGAAAATTAAATTTAAAAAATTAACGCCGTCACAACATGCTGAAAATGTCATAGCATTCAAATAATATAAAATTTAATAAAATTAGTATCCTATAGGACATAGGTGTTTAAATTATCCAGACAAAAACGGTTCACATACTGCTAATTTATATATATAGATGATAAACATCGGTTATGTTCTGTATTAAGAACACATATTTTCTTTTGCAGAAATAAAATTATTTAAATTTTATTAACGATTTTTGTAGAAACTCCATTTTCTTTTTTTGTTCATTTGTATTTTCCAATTAAAAAGTTTGCTCTTCATACGGAAGTCAATTATATTTTAAGTAATTCTGCAGTTAACGCGCTGTACACTAAGCCACCAGAAATCCTATTAAATCCTCAGATCTACAGATGTGGTATAATGTATATATACAGAGTACACATAAATTAGAAACTTACTGATCCCCTTTGAAATACGCTTTTCTAGAGAGCAATACAGGTGGGTATATAGAGGTGTACCTTCCCGGATTACTCAGTTCATCATTAGATTAATTGTCGAAGGCTATCAGCTAAATTAAATTTTATTGAGGTATTATAAGCATACTCTGTATAATAATGTTCTCTTGTCATCCTCTGCAATACAACCTCCTGTTAGATGACAGAAAAATCTGAAAAATACGCAATTTATGAAAATCTTTCGAAAATAGTTGACTTATTATGCATCACTTTCTATTTTTATAAAAACTTTTGTAAACCTTTACAAGCAAACTCACCGAAAAGGTGAAGCAAGAAAAGAGCGATCCCTCTTGTAGAACAAACTTACAGAGAAAAGAACTGAAAGAAATGTCGTTTTTGGAAAACATCTTATTTCTCCGTCTGTTGTAATCCTTGGAAATGGCCAAGCCTTCATATCTCACCCCTCCCCCCTTTATATCGGCAGCAGATTAATACTTATTGCCATAAGGCAGATAGACACAGCTTAAAGTCAGCAGCTTCTTCTAATCCTTCTTTAATACGATTTAACTGTGTGAAGATACTATATAGGTATATATTGCTCAACTATTATGTATTACCGAAGCAGTATACTGAAGTATCATTTCATATTATCAAATATCAAATGCTATATTATCATATTGTTACCTTCCTTTTAGGCATCTCTTTTACTATAGAATCTCTTTATTTCAAGTAAATCTTTTTGATGTTAAAAGTGATGTGTCTATAATACGAATGGTTCCATTTTATAAGAGAGGGAGGTATTAGGTTGAGGTGCTAGGTTCCCCTTTAAAGTTCCTTTTTCGCTCTAAACTCGAGTCAGCGCAAAAATCCTGTTGTGGGAGAAGTCGGGATTTCACGGTTGATTGACATTGAAAACTGGATGTGGCCCATCTGTTTGCTGGATTGTTTGAGTGGGGATTTAGAGAGCTATCTGCTCAATTTCTACAATTATTGTCAGATGAGAGTTATTCCTTCTGCGAATCATACTTTGGCAACAGTTTACATTGAATGAAAGTTGGCTATTGTGAATTATAGCAATTATTATGCTGTTATCACTTCACAAATTGTTCGTTTCCTTGTACAAATAACATTATTGTGATAATCATTAAATATATATGATAGGTACATTTATTGAAAACATTTTATTTGTAACATATAATGAGATAAATGTTCTTATAAGTTTTATTTTATCCTCCGGAATTATTCTTTTGTAAAAGTATTGGACATTTACAGAGTTAAAATATATCTGATTGTGTTTTCCAAAGCCCTTTTAAGTGATTACAAGTTTCTTTCGAGATTATTTATTTTAAGCTTTTATAATGTTGAGTATAGTAAAATATATTTATGTATTTTTCAAATACCTACATAATATTATAAAATATTTTATAAAAGTTCGGTACAGAGTATATTTAAAAAAATGTATATACATACAACCATCAATAATTTTAATTCATAATGCTTTTTGTGACAAGATTATCGCCTCTTCAGGTACAATAAATATTTAAATGGCAGTAATAATACATAATATTGTAGATTAATAAATTGAAAATCAAGGCGGTATGAATAGTATAATTAAATACTGTCCTATTACAAGACATAAAAACATTAGGAGAATATCCAAAAGAGAAATTATAGAGCGAACAGAATACGATACATAATATTGAAGTTCGATGAGTCTACGCTAATTATTTTAAAGGATTATTTTTAAATATGATTTTATATTTATACAATTACAATGTTATTATCATAATTATTTTTATTATATCAAAAAGTTATATAAATATTTTATCAAAATATATATTCCTTTAAAGAAATTTTACATAGTATAAAGCTTTTAAAAATCTGGTAAAATTAGTGATATTTTTTCAGTTAATTCGTTTATATGTATAACTATAATAAAAGCGCTAAAATTATATTTATTTAATGTGATTTTCTAAACCATTAAATTGAAATAATTCTTGCTAGCACAAACTGTATAACATAGCAATGGCAATTAAATATGCCAATTCAATAACCTTAACTTCACATGCAAATCCCAAAGTTTGATTTTTTTAATGTATAATGTACATTCGATAATACATATCTAATTTTTTAATCTATAATATACATAAATAATTTTTATTCTGGTATTTAATTTAAACGAATAAACTATATTTCTGTGCAGCTCCTGTCTGTACTAAATAATACCATTTTTATAATATTTTAGAGATATAACACAGAGAACATTTTTCATATATCTACAAAAAGAAAAAGAGGTGGGATACTTTTACTTTACATGATAAAGATACCTTCAGTTTTACATATATAAGTAACACACAGTTACAGATAATGTAACTTTTGCATCGCAAGTCTATGGTCAATCAAACGACATCATAATAAAATGCGGATTTTATTTATGCGTTACAAAGACTTTAGAAAAGTTACCCCGATTATGGACCTCCCTTATGTCATAAAATTATTGTCGATTATAATTATGCATAGCATTCATTTGAGCGAAATGTAATTTTGATTCCACAATAAAATATAAGTACATATACATATATATATATATATATATAAAATTTAATTATAATTTCAGATAAAACGTAGTAGACCTGCCCTTTGGAAATAATTTGCTCATAATAAGAAGTAATCAGATTAGCCGCAGCACAATTTGAATAAAACTTCCCTCTGTTTGGCACTTTCAGTTGGGGCAGAGAAGTTCTAGTGATTTAAATATATTAAGAAAAGTCAGGCACCGCATTATAATCACTCGTCGGAGCAATATGTCTTCTAATCTTTCTGGGAGAGGGAAGGGAAACTATATATCGGCAACTTCCGATTGGTTAAAAAACGGCAGCGAAAACGAGAAGAGGGGAGAATGTGACTTGCTGCCTCAGAGAGCGTCGACGTCTTGCGATAAAATAGAATTCTGCCAAAGAAGCGCGGCTCATAATATATATAATTATCTCGTTGAATACACTCATTCAAGATTCAGTGGTTGATAAGCTTACATATAGTACTGCAATGATGGCCATTTCAACACCGGTTCCTTCCGCGATAGAAGATCAGTTTCACCAAGAGGAGGAAGATCACGATACAGTGGAAGCAAAAAAAGATGGACGGCGGTTAGCCTTCTCAATCGAGAGCATTCTCTCTGTTCAACAGATGCGCCAGTCGCAAGGAGCAGCTGAGATACTAGCAGCAGTATCGGTAGAGGAAGATTACCTGTCAAGCGAGTTGGCCGAAGAGACGAGCGATGTTTACATTGAAGATGGTGAGGCGAGGAGTTGTCAGGAAGATGATTGCATGTCTGAGAGGAGCGATCAGGCCAGTGGTGATTACCAAGGTAAGCCATCTTTATTCATTTAAATTCACAAGAAAACGCAAAAATATAACTTTAACAATTGCATCGGAACCAATGTTATATGTATATTGATTTATAAGAAACACTTCTTTGTAAATCTAATCGATATATTGTACATATATTCAATAATTAAATTTTAGCATAATATTGTGTTACATTATTTTTTAATTATCTTTTTTATTCTCTAAATTTACGCTTCGCTTAAACATTGGATCCTTTAATTACATAAGTTGCGTTACAAGTATGTTCGTCTTTTTGATAATAAATTCAATATAGGTTTTAAATAAGTTGCAGACTTCCTTGATAACACCCTGAATTTGCTTTAAAAAATTACTAACAATATTTTTGGAACTGATAATCATAGAGTAATTATACAAAGAGTATTCACTCTTTTAAATTCTGTATACAGTTCAATACTACTATTTTCCCAC